>JAJJMC010027464.1:4401381-4446117 GCA_023531435.1 Papaver californicum | reverse complement strand
TTTTTTTTTGTTGATTTCTATTGTCAGCTTTGAGTTTGATTTCTATTGAAACACAGCACCAGATCATCAGCTCTTCTACATCGCCTGCATCACTAACAGTTCACAACACTACTGACTCAAGTTCCATCGCCATTAACACTACCATTACCACCAGTCCATACATCAGCAACATGAGGAGTTCGTAGTTTCTATGCTGCCATACTTTCATCAGCACCTTCATAACTAATCATCTCAAGTGCATACAAACCACGAGTTAGTGCACCATCCACCAGTCCTTACTGCCATACACCATCAGCTAGCATTCACATTCACACCAACCATCAGTCCACCAACATCGCAGAGAGGGAAACTTTGTGTCATTGGCTTGAATTGAATTTGATTTTTGTTTTGTTGTTGGGTTGTTGTTTCTGTTTAATTATTTTTCCATGAACTCCAGTACCTAATCTCTTGAACATACTATATAGTAAGTTCCGGATTAGTTCTGCTCAAGATGTATGTTTATGGACATCATTTCTTTTCTTTGTTGATAATTGATATGTACTACAATGGGAGGGAAGAATGAATCTTCTGAAATTGTGGTTGGAAACAAAGGAGGTTACCAGCGAGAATATGGGTATGTGAATCTGGGCGGGTGACCCGCACCCACCTGCACCCGAACCGCCGAAATGGCGGGTCAGACCCGAACCGATCCGTCCTACGGCGGGTTGGGTGTTGGTGACGAGTTTCTTGTTCATTTTGTGATGAAAGGGTTTCAAACCGCACACTGCCACAAAATCTAGCGGAAGAGTACTACCAAAAGCTGCAGGTAATAAAGACATGTTCAAGGAAGCATTGTGTATGTTGACATGTATTGGTCATGGTTTTACATCTTTCCTGCTAGATTATATGCCTCACATTTCATTGATTTCAACCACCAACTAATTGTTCATTTTTGAATATGAACTTCTAAAGATCCAGCATGTTGTCTTAGTAAGCATGTCTAGGTTTGATTTTCGTTCCTATCGAGTATCTCTAACTTCGTTTTATTTGCTTAACAGGGAAGTGATATTAAAGCCCTTAGATTATTTTACCAGTCTCTCATTGAGGATTTAAGACGTCAGCAAAATGGAACATTTGTCTTCAGATAGCAGTGCCTTATGACCATATGAGATTATATTTCAAATTTAACTTCCCTGGAATTCTTCATGATGGCCCTCCATTTCACTTGAAGAGATGGGTAAGATATGAAAATGATACTTCCGATGCATTTCTTATTTATTTTGTTCCTATGTTTGGGATTTTGTTTCAATACTAAACGTTGGTGAATATTGAAGGATGCTTTACATTGTACATAATATTTATGCAAACCTAGCATAGATGAGAAGGTATATACATACACCTTTTAACTTTTGGGATTTGACATAATTGACCTGTAATTATCATAGGCGCCAATGTTAATAAGATTGTTGCTAAGATAATTTGTGTGATCTGATTTTTTCTTGAGCAGATGTACATTTCCGGGAGCAGCTTTGTTTTACAAAGAAGTAGTGAGAAGGCACACAACTACTGAAGGCGCGAGATGAACAGGTGTAAAATTAAAGTATCATGATGTTGATGAGAAGTTTTTGTTATATCCTTTCGTCATAGAAGAAACTGTTTAGGATTCATTTCAATGTTTCATAACTTCGCATCATAAAGTTTTGATATCAGGTTATCAAAGACGGTCTAATACGCGAATGTTTTGATTGTGTCATATTATGAAAATCAGTTATAGAAGCTTTCTACTAATCGCAGTCGTCCAAAGTAAATAGAAAAGTCAGATTACCGTTATAGTCGTCTGTTTTCAATCATGTTGCCATAATTTTTCCGTGGTTCACTGAGAATACCACAATTTAATTTGAATTTTTGTTTGGGTTATGTAAGTCTCAGTTACAGCCTTTAAGTTTCTCTGGTTGTGGTGTTTTCACTTCAAAAAACACTTTTCTTTGTAGCACATGAAATTTCAGAGGCTTTAATGACAGTGCAATTATTTTTCAAAACTGTCACCTAAATATTTTGGTGGCAGTTTTTAAATTTCACATAATCCCAAATTTGTACTAGTGAAGCATCGCTAATAAAGAGAATGTCCTTAATCCCAAAGGTGGTTAGAGTGCTGGTAATGATGGTGGCAATGTTGGTCGTGGTCTTGGTATACGAGGCCGAGGATAGTTGTTAATATGGTAATTTACATGCTTTTGGTAGACATTGCTGACCGTGTTTCTTTCGGACTATGTTGTTTTGAATGCTTATTTGGGATTTTAAGTTCTCACATTATCTTTATAACTCATGAATGTTTAACTATGTGGATTATGAATGGCATGGATAATGAATTATCTTACTTGTGAATGGTTTTCAGTGGTTTTTTTTATTACTTTAATCGGTAGTTTATTAGTTGTTGTATCTACTGATTATTCCATTGGAATAGATTTGGGTTTTGTGTCCAAGTAATTTCAGTATAATTGGTAGCTAATGTTGTGCTTTATCTACCGAGTATACTTTTGAAACTTACTTGGGTTTTCTGTGGATTTTTTTATACTAATCGGTATATAATATGTATTATATACCGATTTTATATAATCAATAGTGTTTGTAAACCCGTGACTACCGATTATACTAACTTTTAAGGTTTTAAGTCATATTTTATTTACACTCCTGTTACACTTCGCTTCAACTTCTATTTTTTCAAAACGAAGAGATTTCGGGACTCTAATCTATACAAGTAGGGTATCTTAATTTTCATTTGCACACCACTATTACATTTTACTTCTCCAATATCAAAATAATCATCTTCAAAATAATGTTTAAACCGTACATGTTAGTATTGCAGAGTACACGGTAGAAGAAGATTTATCTCTATGTAGGCGCTATATGCAATTCTATCCGAGACGGGGAGAAGAACGATTTCAAAATGGTGTAATGAGTATGAGTTATTTGGAGAGAATTCACCGACAATTCTGCATTGACACCTGTAACCCCAATATCCGTAATAGAGATGATATTTCGTTCGATGTGTTTACATAAGCAGGGAAGTTGATCCATTCGTGAATTTAACTTATCTTGTAAAATGATATCGATTGAGTGGTGAAACTAATGGTGAATTTATAGAAATATCTCTCGAGGAATGGCAAAGATGAAAATGATCAAATTACCGTTACAAAGCTTATTTCAACATCCTTAAGGTGATGGACAAATTCAACCCGTTTAAGGTTCGTCCACGACACTTAAGGTGAAGGGTATTCTACAAGACATAATATGAATTATGGAATAATGAGTATGTGTTTAATTGGCAGTTAAATTATGCTAATATCTACCAACTATTGTCTTTGTGGAAAGTTTTTGAAAATATTATCCGTTAAGTCTCTCTCTATGTAGGAGGAATGGATTTTTGTATTTTGGTAATATTTATAATCGTTAGATACCAATTATGGTTTACTTTTATGACTATTGATAGTTGATGTACTTATGCAATTATTTTGTTAAAGTACAATCAACGGCTAGTTTTTGAAATTATCCTATAAATACACCCGTTTCTACCAAATACTACACACACCTAGTTTCATACACTCTACAAAATTTATTTAATCATCTCCTCTTAGTAATTCACTTCATACCTCTACATCCAAGCATGTCAACATTTGACTCAGCTGAAGATTTGGCCATAACCAAAACATGGTATAACGAAATCCAATGTGAAGATGTCATAGCTGGAAGATTTTCACCTGAAACCTTTTGGGGGATGGTGTACATCCACTATGTGCGAGATTGTGGAATCCAAAGAAAAGATCTCTGCAACAAATTTATGATAGGTACCAACTTATCCAAATAGGGATTCCTGATTATATAGCTATGCAACAACGGATCTTTAACTCCACCCATTTAGGCTTGTCGATCCAAAAATTTGTAAGTATCTTTTACATAAGTTAAGTTATTTGATCTTCAATAAAAAAAATACTAACATAGTAAATTTGACGAATTACATTCTCTTTGTTGTATGCTTGTGTAGGAGGAACCCAAAAACGCACTACTATCAGGAAAAAGGAGAAGAATTCACATTTGTTGATAGCTATGAATTCATTAAGTCCAAAGTACAATTGGAGGTTAATGTTGTTATTTATCTACCGGTTGTAGGAAATTTTCAAATAATGTATCAAAATTTAGTTATAATCGGAGGTTAATGATGTTCTTTATCTACAGATTCTGGGGATTTTTCCTTTTTTGTCGGAATTTGGTTTTAATTAGAAGTAATTGTTTTTTTTTATCTACCGATTCTGGGAAATTTTTAATTTTCTCTGTCAGAATTTGGTTATAATCGGAAGTAAATGTTGTACTTCATATACCGATTCTGGGAAATTTTACTTTATTGTCAGAAACTTATAAAATGTGAAGATAAAATAATGTAGATCTACTGATTCTAGGGATTTTATGAAAAAATTTCAGAACGAATTATAATCGATAGATTAAGCTTACCTCAAGACTACCAATTTTACTTGATTCAGCTTACTCATTCTTCTGGAGTAATCGGTAGATAATATAAACCTGTGACTACCGAGTATAAAATTCAAATCAACTTTATGCTTTCACCAAACACTATGTGAATAGACCCAAAAACGACGATGACACCAAAATATTGCATTAATATTTGTCTATACCTTCAAAATACAATGTTCAAAATACATGTTCAAAATAGAATGATCAACAAAACTACTCATCATCCTCGATCAATTCAATTGGGCCCTTGGGAAAGTTAGTTTAAGCGATCTCAGCGCTCCATGTTGAACTCGTATTGCTTCACCCAATCCTTTCAATAGTTAGTTGGGAAGTATTCCGACCACCAATTCACTGAAGTAATGGACAGGATTCCATTAACCTTAAACCGATAAAATAATTGTTATTCACCCATGCCATAACGATTCTTCTATTCTTGACCGATCATCACAAACCGTCTTTGTGGGTGTAAACGTAATACTCACTCCTAAGGAAGGAGGAAAAAAATAATGTACCACACAGTTCAAAACATCCTCTAGAAGATACCAACATTTTGGCATTAGCATCCAATACTAGGGCTCGATTGTCTTCAATCCATTTCGGCATTTTACATGAGTATATAACTCTTTGAACTCTTGTTCTTTAGTATGTCTATCTACTTTTCTAATCATTTCAATATAGAATCCCTTGTCCTTCAATAGTTGGGCGGCCATATTATCTCTTAAATATTACCATTAGGGGATATTCTCGGTAACCGCCTCGCTAAGTGTCCTACTTGTTCCTTCATAACGTGAAAACCACAATTGCCATCCCTATCGACATCGTCTATTGACAAAATAAATGGTAAAATGAGTAGAGGGAGTTGTTCCAAATACTCTTCGTATATTGTATACATACCTCGATTTGGTCTTCCTTCTACATCTCTAGATCATGAAGAATACCATTTTTCTCTTTTATAGTCACCATTTCCATAGGTTGGATTTGATGATAGGTGCCCACTTGATCAAGAACTTCTAAACTTGCTTTGTCTCCACCAAAATCACTAGAATAATATTGGTTACGACATTCCAAGATGTTCTATGATTTTTACATAATAAATCTCAAGCTCCTAGATGGATTTCCCACTAGTGTACAACAATTTGAGAATTCTCTAACATTCATCACTGTACAAAATCATTAGATTAAACTGGTGCTTATTACGACATTCCCAGATGTTTTATGATTTTTACATAATAAATATCAAGCTCCTAGATGGATTTTCCTCTAGTATATAACAATTTTGAGTATCATTTGGTGCTATATTCCGTAGACGAATTCCAAAAATTACCTTATGTCAATATTCATGTTTATCTAAATGATATTGACCTACTAAAATACTTATACAAATTTGTATAGAAGTATGTAATAGTTACATACGAATTTACTTGACTAAAGCACTACAACTATGCGTAGCTATCAAGTAAAAAATTGTGACAAGCATAAAATATAGCTTCTACTAGCTAAATTTAGCCTTGACCACGTCAATCCTTGCTTAAGGAAGCAATTAACGTGAATGGCACAAAGATAATGCATTTTAGGGCTTGAGAAACGCTAAAATTGAGTTTGCAACACTTAAAGTGTGTCAAAAAGACAACTAATCCTTCTAACCCTAATTGGCAAAGAGGACGATTCAAAATTTGATTATAAGCGTTGCAAATGGCTAGCTTTTCCTCTCTCCTACCGAGCTTGTTCGTCTTAGCTTAGATGCCACAAAGCTTGTCCGTCTTAGTTTAACAATTAAGCTTGTCTGTCTTAGGTAACCACAAAGGTTGTCCGTATTAGATTAACTCCTAAGATTTTCCGGTTTAGCTATGCTATCAAGCTTGTCCGTCTGAGCTATTCCAAGCTATTAAAAATTGTCCGTCTTACCTAGCAAGCTTCTCCGTCTTACCTAGTAATGTTTGTTCGTTCAAGCTTGCTTTACCCATCCAATTTTCCAAACCCTAACTTGTCTGTCAAGTCTCAAAACCACACCTTGTCTATCAAAGGCCATACTAGTCCTCACTCATATATTTTCATGTGCGGCCTCACATGCATATGCTCATACTCAACATGCTACACTAAGTTTTCTACAAAACACGTCAATGTTAATTGACTTATTTAAACTCATATTGTTCCTCATAAATACAATATAATAAAATAAATACATATTTGATTTTTAAGTAAGTCTTGCTAGACTCATAAGGCTAGTCAAGCAAGACAAGTCATTAGTCAAAAGACTAGCTAAGCAAGTCTCTTTCGACTTCACATTAGTAGTACTTAATGCTACAAAATTACACGAGATATCAAAGATGTCACAAACATGGGGATATTCACTAGGTTATTGGTCTGGCGGTTTGCAACATGTGGTGCAACAGTGCATCCTCTAAAGAGAAAAACTGTGAAAAGTTCAATTAGAGTTGAATAGGGGAGTAGTGGGTTGACCAAACATATATTCATCCTCAATTAAAGTGGGGAACAGTTACTAACAGTTTCTCCACCATCTCCACTAAGCATGACTCCAATATCAACACTTTCTTCATGATATGAGGTCAGGTGCACAGTTACAATAGCTATTATAAATAAATTTCTCGATCTATTGAACACAGGATAGAAAAACACAAGTCGAGCAACTTGATTTCTATACCATCTTCTCATTTACAGAGAGTTGTTTATAGATATTTATGCTTATTACATTCTATAGAGTTTGATACTCTGACCTCAACCTTTTCTTTCGCTTCTATCTCTAAGACCAACCCTTCTCCTTCTCTTTTATGACTGAAGCAAGACTGGAACGACCATTGCTTGGTTTAGGCCAGGATTGTTCAGATTGATCTCTAGAATCTAAAGAAAGTAATATCACAGTACAAATATTTAGGGATTAGACAAATTATCACTTGCTCACTCCATTTTTCATAAATTAGCCTTCAAATTCGTTTTACCCACAAACATCTTTGCTACCGCAGTGGGAGGTCAATCTCTCAGTTGCAAAACAAATTTCTCAAATTTGTCAATTTACTCAGTTTCAAAATGGTTGATCTTAGTTCGGGTTCAGTGACTACTCCCAACGTAAATTCTGCCAGTACCAGCACTGGTATTCCAGTTAACACTCCTCGGTTAACAATGTCAACAATACCACTCCTCCTAAATTTGAGTGGAACACTGAAGAAGTAAGGGATGATCATACTCTTCCTACCATCATTGATTTAATGCAGACACAAGAAACCCTTGCTAAGAATCAATCGGAGACGACTACAACTCAGAATGAGGTCCTCACCTTCCGCATGACCGTTATAAATAAATTAATATTAGCAAAGCATAATAGAAATACTTCTGAGGAAACTATTGATACCAACACATCAAGGGGTCACGGTCAGGATGAATATGAAGTTTGTATTCTCCTTGACCAAGTACTAAAGATGAGCCATCAACCTAATTTTGTTACTCGTGAAGATTTGGAGCGCCTTCTCCAAAATTGCAAAAGAGAGAATTCATCTATTGTTCATCAACACCAACCTCCCCATCCATCTGAAATAGAGAGGATTTCTCTTCCCAGAGGATACTCCTCTCCTTCATTCTCACTCGATGATGAACAAGGAATGCCCGTGAACATATTTCACGATTCCTAGAATCGTTAGGGGAACATGAGTACAACCATGTACTGCGCCTGAGAGAATTTTCTAAGTCTCTCAATGGAAGAGCGTACACATGGTAAAAAAATATTGCTCCCGTAAGTATTTCTAACTCGTGTGAGATGGTTAATGCCTTCTATAGAAAATAATTCTTCGTATCTGAACAAATCACATTGTCAAATTTGGGAAGAATGTTTCAGCGAAACAATGAGAATCCCAATGACAACGTCAAACGATTGAGCGTTTAATCCCTTGACTTCCATGACCCAAACGTGATTGAATTACAATTGGTGGAACTATGTATCAATGGCATGATACTAGTTTATTGTGTCCCACTGGAGAGTCTGCGCTTTCAAACATTTTTTGAGCTGCATGAATCTGCCAAGCGGGCGGCCACTACTGCACCTGCTTTGCTAGAGAGAACAAGGCCTGTCAAGAACGAAAAAGCACATGAGACTAGTTGGTCGGTTATCAGCCAAGAAAAATTATTTTCAAGTCCTCTACTTCACAAATATGGATTAAAGTAAAGTAGTAAGAGCAAGTTTGTTCCTCAGGGAGATATGGGTTGTCATATTATTTTGATTACTTATGTAAACAAGGGGATTTTGATTGTGATTGTAACTAAGTTATACTATATACACAAATTAATATGAATATCAAATAAAAAGAATACTGGTTAGAGGTTCATCTTCCATCTTCCAACGTGTTACCAACTGAATCATATTCAACATTCATTCTCTCTCAATATCAATAACCCTAAAGCATTTTATCGCATGCTTACTCCGGCAAAACTCTTATTATCATCAAAGGCGTAAGAGACACTCTTTGAATCCCTTTCAATGAATAACTTTGCGCAAGAGCCACTCAAGTTTAACCCAATGAAAGCAATTGTCTTTGTGAGTTGAGATTATTCTAAGCAATCCAGCGCAAGAGCCACACGGATTTAACCTAGGTCACGCTTCTACACATAATTGCATGGTAACATCCCGTCATTAACAACTATGTTATGCTACTTCTAAAAAGGATCTTTCGAAAATTACAAATCTCAAACCATATTTTAGCTATAAATATCAATGCATGCTCATCTAATTCGCGACCTAAATCAATCATACATGGCGTTATTAACAGTAGAACATAAGCGATATTGAGATTATGAACATATGAGAATCAATACTTCAATTAATAAACATATTTTCCAACTTAGGACTACATCTATATTTAATAATAAAGGTTTAGTTACTCATGGATTTCTCAAAATCCATGGACAATATTCCAGAAAGCAAGTAAAGCAAACCCTAGAAATTGGGATGATCAACCGCAACTGCGAGCCATAGCTCCTTGTTATCCTTGTTGTAAAGTGTTTATTACTCCTTGTAAGAGTTTAAGAAGTCTTCTTATACAGTTACCACACCATCTAGGGATTAGAATCCTACTAATACCGGGTTTTACTCGTTTTAGAAGCCAAATCTGGTCCCAATACGCTCAGAGTTCGTCTGGCTCTTCTAGTGACCTTCCCAACCGAACCTGGTAAGTAAAAATTGCCCAAACTAAGTAAAAAGTTTGTATAGGTCGTGATGAGATGGTTCCTAACCGAACTTCCTCCTGGAAACTTTTCATTCCTAGCCGAACATCTCTCTGGACCATTCGTTTCTCCCCGAGTTCATCTCTAAAGTTCGGTTGGCTTCATAGGAACTTCTCCTAACCGAACCTTCTCCTGGAGACTTAACCATTAAATCATCTCCTAACCGAACAATTCTTCATAAAATATTCCGAAAACTTGGTTTATCAGCTCTAAGTTCGGCTAGCAAGCTCCAAGCCGAACCTTCTCCTATAGACTCAAATCTTTCAAGTTTGTTTTGCCCATAACTTCTTCATCGGGAGTCGGAATGAACTCATTCTTTTTGCATTTTCTTCGTATATAAATTTCCTTCAAGGTAGAGTGAAGAAATATTAGATTTTAATGAGTTCCATTTGGTCCTTTCTCTAGCTCCAATTATAGCACTTGACTTCTATGTTCATTTTAGGTCGTAATGAACTCCTTTATTCTTCTTTGGTTGAATACACTTCAAAAATCTTAAGAACTAAAAAAAACACAAAATCAAATAATAATGGTATGAAAACTAACAAGAAATCAATGAATTAGAGTATTAAACTAATGCAAATAATGCACCTATCAAATTCCTCCACACTTGGATTTTGCTAGTCCTCGAGCAAACTAAAAATCTAAAATAACCTAAAATAAAACAACTCCCTTTTGTCAAGGATACAATCGCACTTAGCATGTGTAACAAGTCTTTAAACCCATAGGTGTCCCTAGTGGACGATTTATAGTCTCGTGAGGGTTTATAAGAGGTTGACACACAAAACATAAATTTTAACTATTCAAATGCTCCAAATTCACATAAAAATATCTAAGATCACGATTCTGATGTTTAACTCTTGAGTTAGAAGAAAACCACCATATGAAAAAATTCAACCTCGATAGGCAATCGAATAAGCATTTCTATCGACGTGTGCAGGATTTCTATCTTCACTCCTGCCTGCACACATGAGAACCATAAAGTGCGTCTTTTGAGTGTCAATTTCATAAAACCTTATTGGTGAGACAGAAACATTCGATCTCTCTCGAACCCGGATTCTTTCATATGGTGGTTTTCTCCTAACTCAAGAGTTAAGCATGAGAATAATATTTTTTGGCATTTCTAACTTCTTATTATTACATAAACTTTATGTCTTCGTAGCTCTTTGGATGCATGTGCTCTGGAATGTTTGAAGTTGGAATTTAGGTTTTATGGGTATACCTTTTGTAAACCCCTCACGAGACTATAACTCTTCCACTAGGGACACCTAGGGTTTTAAAGGCTTGTTACACATGCTAAGTGTAACCATATCCTATACTAAAGAGACTTGTTGTATTTTAGTTAGGATAGTTTAGGTGGTAGTTTGCTCGAGGACTAGCAAAAGCTGAGTGTGGGGGAATTTGATAAGTGCATAATTTACATATTTATAGTGTCAAATCCATTCCTGTTTTAGCTATAACTCTTGCATATTATCTTGTTATTACTTTGTTTTCTATTATTTGTTTGTTTAGGTGAATCATCCGAAATCAATGGAAATGGTGTTGAAAAGAGCTAAGAAGAGAGAAGAGTTCATTCCGGAGTGAAACTGAGGAGCTAGATATGAAGAGTACACTTTTGGAGTGAGAATCCAGAAGTAATTACGGCTGGGAAAGACTCAGAAGCCAGTTGTAGAACAATTCGAAGAAAGGACCATGTTTTAGATTTACTTATGGATAGGACTTTATAGAAATATAGTCGTAGAACTGGGAATATAATGAGAATATGTCAGATTTACGGATGGGAAATCATCTCAACCCAGCCGTAGAAGAAGAAAGTTCGCAAAAGAAGTGTCATAACTACATTTACGGTTAGGAAATCATACCTAAGATAGCCATAATTTGTGATGAAGAGATATGAAGATTTTAAAGACTATCTTGTAGAGGGCGAAGAAACGAAGCCAACGTAAAAAGAATAAGGTTAATAGAACGTCGAATGAATGAGTTATGGTCAAAACAGTGAATGAAGAAAAGTGAAAACTCAGGCTCAGTTACGGCCAGGAAATGCCTAGCACGACCCACCCGTAAGTGACACTGAAAATCACCTGAAAAACCTATATTTGGTTACGTCTAGGTCGTGGGACAATTCCCAACAATAAGTAAAGTGGTTGGTGCGAATCAGGACTTCTAAAACGAGTAAAACACGGTCCCGGAAGGATTCTAAACCCTAGAAAACAAGGAAAATTAGTTCTAATGGGATTCTAAAACCTAGAAAGAGAGGATACTTGAGGGACAAGCATTGGAAGCTATTAAAGAATACATCTAAGGCTTAAACAAGACATCTTTCCAATCCAATACATATCTATTTTACCTCTCATATCACAACTTCTACATCAAAAAACTAGAGTTTTCCCCTTCAGGGGGAAACCATTCTTTTTTTGTAATATGAGTAGCTAAATCTTTTGTTGATTAATGATGAATTCAATATTCTAAGCGTGAAGCTTTATTACTTAATACAAGTTTGTTTGAAATTATTATCACCATCGTTTTTTTTACTATATCTAGGGTTTATGATTGATTTCTTAGATTGTTTGGAGTGGACGCTAGATTAATCTATTGATCATTCTA
This sequence comes from Papaver californicum, assembly GCA_023531435.1. Taxonomy (NCBI): domain Eukaryota; kingdom Viridiplantae; phylum Streptophyta; class Magnoliopsida; order Ranunculales; family Papaveraceae; genus Papaver; species Papaver californicum. Next base: position 4,433,781 of record JAJJMC010027464.1, on the reverse strand, counting down.
TTGCTAATAGATAGTTGAGTGATCCGTAATTATCGATCGTCTCCTACACAAGTAGAGAACGTGAGACCTTGCAGAGGGATTCTGCGGAGCAATCGTGTGTGAAAACAACACTTGCAAGTGGACCGAGCATCTGAGTCTAACTACTAGGATCAAACCTAAATTCATAAATCTTAAAGCATTCGATCGAGTTACACCTTGTAATCGTACCTCAAGGTGGCTCAATTGGATAGAATCCGATGACTAAACATACATGTTATCCGGCGATATAAGGAGTTTTGGAGATAGCTAAGTGTACCTTATATTCTACGGTTGGTGATGAATGATTCTGACGAAATATAGATAAGTATACTAATTCAGTCAACGTTTGGTAACGACGAAGGACTCCTTAATCATCTTTCTTTCTTACTATCTTTTTATTGTTATTATTAGTTAATTAAACCAATCCCCCTTAGTTATTTACTTTTATTCTTAGTTTCTAATCTAAATAACATCTCAATTACACAGCTCTATGTGGGAAGGATCCTTACTACTGTTATATTACTAGTTAATTAGTAGGAAATATCTTGAGTAACTTGTTGCACTTACGACACGCATCAACCCAGAATTTGTGTATGATGAAACACGCTCTAAAGCACACTTTCTTAAACATCTACAAAGAATTGAAGCTCTGGTGCCTTGCTTGATATAATAGGTAGTCTCCATTAATGATTGATCAGCTTCTCTAATAATGTATTCTCTCTGCACCTAATTTGCCACCGGTAGTTTAGGTCCCTTTTTGTCAGATCTAGCCTCTCAACAACTAACCAACCCAAATATAGTTCTCTGATACCTCTAAGTGACTCTAAAATATGATATGGATTAGAGTATAGTAGTAAGAGCAAGTTCTCTACTTCACAATGTTTGTTCGTTCAAGCTTGCTTTATCCATCCGATTTTCCAAACCCTAACTTGTCTGTCCAAGTCTCAAAACCACACCTTGTCTATCAAAGGCCATACTAGGCCTCACTCATATATTTTCATGTGCGGCCTCTGATAGACAAATATTTGTGTCTAATTTGATCTCACTTCTCTATTTTTGTTAGTCCTTATTTTGTATTAATATTGTATTTTTATTGTGTTTGTAGGTATTTTTGAGAAATAAATAATCGTGAAAAATTGGTTGAAAAGTGTTAAACGCACCCCTCATTGGATAAGGGAACCCCATTTACTAAAGGCACCCACCAGTTGAGGCACCCATTTTTTCTCGTTTGAAAATAGAAATGGCAGGAAAGTGTTTTTCAAATAAATATGAATCTGTGAAGAGATTTTTACGTGATTTTTTGGATTTAAGACAAAGATTAATCTTGTGTGAGTTACACATGACCAAAAGATACGTGAAATCAATAATGATGGAAACAAAATCTTCAAGACAACATCGAAAATTAAAGATAAAAAAATACCCGAGTATATTTTCTGTTAATGACGATTCTTTGAAGATTTGGTAGTATGTGGTGTATGAATAGGATGGGGTCGAGCCGGAAATAGGAAGAGAGTCTTGGGGAGAGCTCAGGAGGCAAACAGAGCACTAAAATTCAATCCAGAAATCTTGTTGTTATTGTTGCATGAAGAACATAGAATAGGCAACGAAATCTTCAACCAATCTGCCGCAGTTTCTTCATCGGTTTGCAACGTATATTGTCGCATTTGCAACATTTATCATAAGTTGCAACATTTTTTTCAACTAGTTTGCAACATATATTGTCGCATCTGCAACATTTATCTTCAGCCCCTCTGTAACAGTTAGTCTGTAACGTCTATAAACGTTGCAAACTCATTGTTTTCTTTGTTTTTCTCCATTTTTATCATTTGTAAACATTTTTTGAGACATGAACCATAATTTTGAGCAAGTGATTAATATAAGGAGGTAAAACCCATCTCTGAGGCGACGGAGGAAGCTATTTTTCCAAAAAATATGTGGTAATATTTATTTAATTAATTATGTAATTCTTTTATGATTATTTTTCTTGGTTAAAAATTAATTTAATGATTTTTGTTAAGCAATTGTGATTCCGTTAGATGGTACATGCTTGACCTAGGTTTTAGATGTTCCATGTTTTTTTATACAATTGTTGTTTTAAAAATCTACTTGTTGCAATATTTTAGAATCAAATTAAACGTAAAAATTGCATAATTATAATTATTAAATTAAATCACTTTAAAATTTGGAAAATAGTGGAATCTTAGCCTCAGCTTACTCTCATAATACCCCCAACCTTATTATTTGCTAGTCCTCGAGCAAATCTAACAAAAATAAATCCTAACTCACTTTCGCAGGCATCACGATTGCACTTAGCGTGTGCAATAAGCCCTTAAACCCCTAGGTGTCCCTAGTGGACGAGTTATGTCTCGTGAGGGTTTACAAGAGGTATACCCACAAAACCTTTACTCCAAACCCTAGCTACCTGTGAACGATTAAGGATAGACACTAAACAACTTATTTGGTTGGCATACTAAATTCTTTACCTATAAGAATCATTACCCTATATGAGTCCAATTGCTGCACACGAGTTTTCACTCAGCGTACTAAAATTCGTACAAGAATTCAAAACTCTAATTATATAGTCATTCAACTACAATACTTAGAATCTATAAAGTACAATCACATGAAAAGATTTAGAAGATGGATATAGAAAAAAAGAAGTTTGCGCGTGTTGACTAAGGTGAACGGTGTTTCCCATATCCGTCTAAAGGTCAGTGCCAGGATGAATAGATTGCGATACGCTCCCACTACTCTTACTCCTTATACTAGTATCGACTCAGCTGGTATATACAAGGGTCCCAGCGGTCGATTTATTGAAAATATTTTAAATGTACTAACAACATGATTGGATCAAATGAATCCAAGCGCATGCTCCTTATCAGTATCGTACATGATAGTTCTCATGGATCCTGCATTCCACGCTTGCTTAGGCGATGAAGACAGGGAGAACACACATATATTGTTATCAAAGTTTCAATACTCAATCTTTTTTTTTTGAATAATGGTCCAAATAATACAATAATGGGGCTTGATCTCAAACACTTTACTTCATCCTGGCGGTGATAACAATTTGATACTAGTGCCCCACCAAATCACTTAGAGAAACACAAAAATTGCAAAAATAAAAACAAAAGGTGATATGGTTGAGATAGATTCTGAGATATGGTGACAACTATCATGTTATTTCTAACACCTGAGATAGGAATCCTTTTATGAATAGACCATTTAGCTGGGCACACCAATTGTTATAAAAAAAGAGCTAAGTTTCCATATACCTAGAATGTTTAGTGTCACCCTGAATTGTTCAGAAGTTTTTAAAGGTTGGAGTTTTATTATTTCAACTAAAAGTTTCTTACTTACCCCCAAACTTAAACCTAACATTGTCCTCAATGTTTCAAATTAAAGTGAAGTACCAAAAATATAGGTAACTGGAGGAATAAAAAGGTAAGTCAGAAAGATAGTACATGGGTGAAGCATAATAATCCTTCTTTGGAGAATAAGACAGAAAAAATAAAAAAAAAAAACTTACAAAAACTTACTAATGTACAACAACATCCTTGATGGTCAATCAAGGTAAGCAGGGACCTCCTCAACATCACCTGCAGGAAAAGTCTCTAAAAAGGGTTTCAATCTCTGAGCTTTGAAGAACTACTACTATCCAGTATCTCAATCTCAATAGCACCATGAGGAAAAAACAGTGCGAACTATAAAAGGACTCGTCCACCGAGAGCGTAATTCCCGGGGAATAGATGCAAACGGGTAGCATACAGAAGAACTTTTTGACCTGGAGAAAATGACTTTCTTAAAATATTTCTATCATGCACAAGTTTCATTTTGTTCTTATACTCCTTAGCCCTATCGTATGCATCTCTACGAATCTCGTCCAACCTATTGAGCTGGAGCTTCCTGTGAGCTCCTGCCTTGTCAAGCAAAAAATTAAGTTTTTTTACAGCCCAGTATGCTCTATGCTCTATCTCGACGGGTAGGTGACATGCCTTGCCAAAAACTAGACGATAAGGTGACATTCTAATGGTGGTCTTAAAAGTAGTACGGTAAGCCCATAAGGCATCAGTAAGCCTCAATGACCAGTCTTTCCGATTAGGATTAACTGTTTTCTCTAAAATCCTGTTGGAAATCTCTACTTGACCACTAGTCTGTGGGTGATATGTGGCAGCTACTTTGTGGGTAATACCATATTTCTTCATCAAAATCCTAAATGGTCGATTACAAAAGTGCGACCCTACATCACTAATTATAGCTCGCGGTGTACCAAAACGTGCAAATATGTTTCATTCAAAAACTGGACCACAACCTTGTGGTCATTCGTTATACATGAAACCGCCTCAACCCACTTAGACACATAGTCTACAGCGACAAGGATGTAAAAATAACCAAAATAATTAGGAAAATGACCCATAAAATCAATGCCCCACACGTCAAATACCTCAATAACTAGAATAAGGTTCAAAGGCATCATATTTATACGGTAAATTGTTCCTAACTTCTGGAAACGCTCACAAGTAACACAGTAACTATGAGTGTCTTTAAACAATGAAAGCCAGTAGAATCCACACTGCAATAACTTATCAGCGGTTTTCTTAGTACTAAAATGACCCCCACAAGCATGATCATGAGAAAAGGAAATAATACTGGACTGGTCATTCTCAGGTATACATCTCCTAATAATCTGGTCTGGACAATACTTAAACAGATAAGGATCATCCCAAAATAAATTCTTAACCTCGGCTAAAAACCTAGAACGATCTTGTTTACCCCAATGTTGGGGCATTCGACCAGTAACAAGATAGTTTACTATATTCGCATACCAAGGTAATTGGGAAACAAGAAAAAGTTGTTCATCAGGAAAATTATCCCTCACATGAGGGGAATCATCAGGGGAATCAAAAACAAGCCTAGACAAGTGGTCCGCTACTAAATTTTCTGTACCCTTTTTGTCTCTAATTTCTAGAGAAAATTCTTGTAACAAAAGGATCCATCTAATCAATATAGGTTTAGTATCCTTCTTGGACAGAAGATACTTCAAAGCAGCATGATCAGTGAAAACTATGACCTTAGAACCTAAGAGATAGGATCTAAAATTGTCTAAAGCAAAAACAATGGATAATAATTCTTTTTTTGTGGTGGTGTAGTTAATTTGGGAATCATTCAGAGTTTTGCTAGCATAGTAAATCACATGAAGTAATTTGTTTTCTCGTTGACCTAGCACAACACCAATAGCATAATATGAAGCATCACACATGATTCAAATGGTAGGTTCCAGTTAGGTGCCTGGACTATGGGATGGTAGTGAGTAAAGTCTTAATCTTCTCAAAAGCCTCTAAACAAGCATCATCAAAGAAAAACTTATCTTTTGCAAGCAAATTTCAAAGAGGTCTAGAAATCAAGCTAAAATCTTTAATGAATCGATGATAAAAACCTGCATGCCCTAAGAATGACCTAATATGTCTTACGGTTTTGGGAACCTGTAAATTCTTAATAAGGTCAACTTTGGCTTTGTCTACCTCTATACCCTTAGAGATACGATATGCTCTAAAACACTTCATGATCGAACCATAAATGACATTTCTCCCAATTAAGCACTAAATTCATTTCCTTACATCTAGTCAACACTAATGTCAAATGATGCAAGCACTCATCAAACGATGAACCAAACACTGAAAATCATCCATAAAGATCTCTAAAAACCGTTCTGCCATGTCAGAAAATACGTTCATCATGCAGCTGAAAAGTAGCCGGTGCACTACACAACCCGAAGGGCATGCGTCTATACGCAAAGGTACCAAAGGGACAGGTAAAAGTAGTTTTCTCTTGGTCTTTTGGGTCAATAACAATCTGATTATAACCAAAGTAGCCATTTAACAAGCAATAATGACTATGTCCAGATAATCGCTCTAGCATTTGGTCGATGAAAGGAAGGGGAAAGTGGTCCTTTCTTTTGACCTTATTCAATTTTCTATAGTCAATACAAACACGCCACCACGTGGTCACTTGGGTTGGGATTAACTCATTGTTTTCATTCTGGACTATAGCGATACCTGATTTCTTGGGAACAACCTGAACGGGGCTGACCCACTTACTGTCTGAAATAGGGTAGATAATACTCGTATCTAACAACTTAAGCACCTCAGTTCGAACTACTTCTTTTATGTTAGGGTTCAGTCGACGTTGCATTTCCCTATAAGGTTTGGTATCATCCTCTAAATGGATCTGATGCATACAAATAGTAGGACTTATACCCTTAATGTATGATAAGGTCCACCCTAAGGCTTCCTTATTGTCTTGAAGTACGGTCACCAACCTAATTTCTTGATCACTATCCAAGTCGGATGATACAATTACAGGAAAAGTCTCAGATGGGCCTAAAAACACATATTTCAGAGTTTCTGGCAATGTTTTGAGGTCAAATTTAGGAGGATCTTCTAAAGAAAGAATTAAAGTAGAATTATAAACTGTAGTGGTTCGAACTTAGATTTCCATCTATTAGTATATAACACAGGGGTAGAGTCTAACAGAGCATTCACTTGATCACTGGTGCTAACATCGCTGAAATCTAAGCCAAAATGGGTTAAACAACTCTCTAATATATCTTCAGATAAGATGTTTGGTAATGACTCCTGAACTAATGTTCCTATCATGTTCACCTCTTCAATGCACGTGTCATCTAGATCAAGGGGTTTCTTACTAATATGGAATATATTCAGCTCAATAGTCATATTACCAAAAGATAAATTCATAATACCATTTCGACAGTTAATGATCGCATTAGATGTAGCTAAAAAAGGGCGACCTAATATCACAGGTATCTGGTTTTCTAGGTCAGGAACAGGTTGGGTATCTAGGATAACAAAATCCACAGGATAAATAAACCTATCGACCTCAATAAGAACATCTTCGACAATACCACGAGGAATTCTTACAGACCTATCAGCTAATTGGAGTGTTATCTGGGTAGGTTTTATGTCACCAAGTCCTAGATGGAGTTACACATGATACGGAAGTAAGTTCACACTAGCTCCTAAGTCAAGTAACGCTTTCTCTACACGGTAGTTACCTATTGTGCAAGAAATGGTAGGGGAACCTGGGTCTTTGTACTTAGGAGTTGTGTTGTTCTGGATAATTGAACTCACATGACTAGCTATAAAGGCTTTTTTCTCTACACTAAGCTTTCGCTTTCGCGTACAAAGATCCTTAAGGAACTTGGCATAAGTAGGAATCTTCCTAATTGCATCTAATAAAGGAAGATTAATGTTAACTTGCTTAAAAATCTCCAATATATCATTAAAGTTGAATTCCTTCCTAGTTGGTACTAGAAGTTGTGGGAATGGGGCTTTGGGCATAAAATCGGGTTCAGCGGAAACCACATTGGACTCTTTAGAGACTTTATCAGTCTCTTCAGCTACAGGCTCAGAAGGGTGAACTACAACATGTTCATATCGGGCAAGGTTACCTTATTGTCTACTATTCTACCACTCCTAAGGGTTTAATTAAATTCACATGGTTTGATGATTTCTCACCAGAAGATAACTCATGAAATTCTCTAGGGTTGGGTTGTGGTTGACTAGGGAACATGCCTTTTTCTCTCAAAGACTCATTCAACTGACTAAACTGGGTTCGTTAATCGTAAATAGCATGGGAGTTATCCTGGATCATCTTTTTATTGTCTTCTAAATGTTGTTCAACCGATTGCTGAAACTTAGCAGTGTTATGAGATAAAAAGGTGAAAGACTCTTCTAAACTCATGATCTTCTTATCTGAAGAGCTCTGAAATTGTGCTGGTCCAGAAGGATTCTTAGTATAAACAAAACCTGGGGGAAACTGAAGGTTACTAGACTGACCTTGATTTTGGCCCTTAGACCAAGAAAGGTTTGGATGGTTTATGCAACCCGGGTTATAGGTTTCTGAATATGGGTCAAACTTCTGACGGTTATCATATCTAGTGTTATTGTAAAGAGCATGGTCTTGCTCTTCAACAGTCTGTCCTTCCCAAAATGACTTGGGCTCTATTCCACAACTAGATTGACTTAATTCTAAGGCTTCTAACCTTTTTTCTATAGATGCAATTTTGGCATCTGATTCAAGAATTCCATCTACCCTATTTACAATACCTCTTCTCAGTAAAAATTTTCTTTGGAGTTCCTTACTACATTCATATTGATGGGTATTTTTGGCAATTTTATTCAAAAATATCATTGCCTCATCAACTGTTTTACTATCAAAACTCCCTGTACACAATGACTCAACCATGGTCGTTGTTGGATAACTAGCCCTTCATAAAAGATCTGGACTAGTCTAACCTTTTCTAAACCGTGTTGGGGACATTGTATGAATAAATCGTTGAACCTTTCCAAGTACCTATACAAAGATTCTCCCTCTTGCTGCACAAATGTGGAAATCTCCTGCCTAATAGATGATATTTTGTGCCTAGGGAAAAATTTAGATAAAAAGGCAGTGGTAAGTTGTTCATATGTCTCGATGGATTCAGATAACAAACTATATAACCAAGATTTGGCTTGTCTCTCAGGGAAAAAGGAAACAACCTAAGTTTCAAAGCTTCATCAGACATGTTGTGAATTCTTAGGGTACTACATATTTCTTCAAAATCCCTAATGTGAAAGTAAGGGTTTTCATTTTCTTTTCCTAAGAAGATTGGGAGCATCTGTATGGTCCCAAGTTTTAACTCACAGTTTGCTTGAGTTTAAGCTAACTTGATACATGATGGACGAGAAGTCCTAGTGGGATTCAACAAATCTTTTAAGGTTTCCATTTCTGGCACAACTGGAAAATTAGGATTAACTTCCTCACTAAGAGACAAATTCTCAAAACTAAAGTTTCAATATATCGGGCTCTCAAAATAAGGGTTTCCTAAATTCTCAATTTCAAGGCAGAGTTTCTATTCCCGTCACTGATCAAACGACCAATAGAATCTCTTCTCCAGGAACGTTCACTCAAGACTTTAGGCGGCCTGGGAATGCAATTAGAAAAACTCCTAATTGAAAGGGAATTCTAAACTAACACAAACAAGGACGACTCAACCAAATCAAACCTATTGAATCTAGCAAACAAAGAGCATGATGGCTCCACTTAGATTGTTTCTAGACCAGCTTATATTCTTCCAAAAGGCAACTAGTTACAGTTTTAGTGAATCTCTCAGAACGATCCGAATTAGATTAAGTCGAATAGAAACAGGATAAGCTCTAAGGAGCTTTGATAACCAGCCTCTTTGGTAACTTTTCCTTGGGTTACGAGGAGGCACTAATCAACTTAAAATAATCTTCCCGAATTTTAAGTTAGGCTAACAAAGTAACCAATACAGTCCTTTTGAATGATTTTCCAATACGCTCGATACCCTATTGGTATTCTTTCTAGTCAAATTTTAAGGATTAGGTTCGCGTTAGGTAACGTGTTCCTAAGGCGGGCAAGAAGGAAACGGTGATGAAATCCGAGTCCTTATCGTATATGGCCAATCCTTGCCTTACTATAAAATAAATCCGTATTCAATTCCTCAACATATATGCATACGAAGGAATACAGTAAACTCACTTGCAGGGGATTCTTGGGTTGATCGTGTCTTACCTCCCGTACCATACGGGGGATGAATTGGTTGCAGTCGACTCGGGCCATCGACTCCTGTGTCAGTGTACGAACCCGAGGGGCCGAGAAAATATCGTAATTGTCGTCCTTCCCTGTTGCAGTTTATATTTAAATACCCTTCCGTAGGGTTTAAAAATAATAAAAAAGTTCAAAAGTCCAAAGTCCAAATCCAAAAAAATAAGAAAAAATACCTAAAAAACCTAAATAATTACAAAAATAATAAGAATTTCCTAATACAGTTTTCTAAAAAGAAAAATAAAAACCTAAAAAAAAAATTAACTAAAAAAACTCTTGTCTTATTTTTCTGTTCTTTTCGATTGTTCTTTGACTCCAAGTCTTTAATCAATCAATATAATCTCTGGCTCAAATTTCTTTTTAATCCAAAACCTCTGATACAAAGCAAAATACCCAAAAATGTAAAACAGAACAAATAAAAAATTAAAAATCTAACTAAACTAACTAACCTAAAAAAAAATCTAAAAACAAGTCCGCGTCGGCGGCGCCAAAACTTGATGGTTTTGTAGTTGTGGTAAATAAAAGTTAGTTCAAGGCTTGTGAAGATTTGTTTTTAATCCTAATTTCTAAGACTAAATATGGCAAAACTCCAATAAAATTTATAACAAAATTGAGAGTAAACTGAGGCTAAGATTCCACTATTTTCCAAATTTTAAAGTGATTTAATTCAATAAATATAATTGTGCAATTCTTATGTTTAATTTGATTCTAAAATATTGCAACAAGTAGATTTTTAAAACAACAATTGTATAAAAAAAGCATGGAACATCTAAAACCTAGGTCAAGCATGTACCATCTAACGGAATCACAATTGCTTAACAAAAATCATTAAATCAATTTTTAACCAAGGCAAGTAATCATAAAAGAATTATATGAATTAATTAAATAAATATTACCATATAATTTTTGGAAAAATAGCTTCCTTCGTCGCCTCAGAGATGGGGTTTACCTCCTCATATTAATCACTTGATCAAAATTATGGTTCATGGCTCAAAAAATGTTTCCAAATGATAAAAATGGAGAAAAACAAAGAAAACAGTGTGTTTGCAACGTTTATAGACGTTACAAACTAATTGTTACAGAGGGGATGGAGATAAATATTGCAGATGAGACAATATACGTTGCAAACGGGTTGAAGAAACTGTTGCAACTTATGATAAAATGTTACAAATGCGACAATATACATTGCAAACCAATGAAGAAACCGTGGCTGATTGGTTGAAGATTCCGTTTCCTATTCTGTGTTATTCATGCAGCAGCAACAACAAGATTTCTGGATTGAATTTTAGTGCTCTGTTTGCCTCCTGAGCTCTCCCCAAGACTCTCTGCCTATTTCTGGCTCGACCCATCCTATTTATACACCATCTACTACCAAGTCTTCAAAGAATCGTCATTAACAGAAAATGTACTCGGGTATTTTTTTCTCTTTAATTTTCGATGCTGTCTTGAAGATTTTGTTTCCATCATTATTGATTTCACGTATCTTTTGGTCATGTGTAACCCACGCAAGATTAATCTCTGTCTTAAATCCAAAAAATCACGTAAAAATCTCTTCACAGATTCATATTTATTTGAAAAACACTTTCCTGTCATTTCCATTTTCAAACGAGAAAGAATGGGTGCCTCAACTGGCGGGTGCCTTTAGTAAACAAAGTGCCCTTATCCAAATCAGGGGTGCTTTTAACACCTTTTCAGCCAATTTTTCACGATTATTTATTTCTCAAAAATACCTACAAACACAATGAAAATACAATATTAGTACAAAATAAGGACTAACAAGAATAGAGAAATGAGATCAAATTAGACACAAATATGTGTCTATCAGCCTCACATACATATGCTCATACTCAGCAGGCTACACTTATTTTTCTACAAAACACTTCAATGTCAATTGACTTATTTGAACTCATATTGTTCCTCATATATACAATAAAATAAATTAAATACATATTTTATTTTTAAGTAAATTTTGCTAGACTCATCAGGCTAGTCAAGTAAGACAAGTCATTAGTCAAAAGACTAATTAAGCAAGTCTCTTTCGACTTTACATTAGGAGTACTTAATGCTACAAAATTACACGAGACATCAAAGATGTCACAAATAGGGGGATATTCACTAGGGTATTGGTTTGGCGGTCTACAACATGTGGTGCAACAGTGCATCTACTAAAGAAAAAAACTGTGGAAAGTTCGATTAGCAGTTGAGTAGAGGAGTAGTGGGTTGATCAAATTGTGGAAAAAAGTTACTAACACTTTCTCCACCAAATCCACTTCACCTTGAATCCACTACGAAACTTTCTTCATGATATGAGGTCAGGTGAACGGTTACAATAACTATTATAAATATATTTCTCAATCTATTGAACATTGGACAGAACAATACAAGTCGGGCAACTTGATTTCTATTCCATCTTCTCATTTACAGAGAGTTGTTCATAGCTTTATACGCCTATTACATCCTATAGAGTTTGATACTCTGACCTCAACCTTTTCTCTCGCTTCCCTCCCTAAGACCAACCCTTATCCTTCTCCTTTGTGACTGAAGCAAGACTGGAACAACCATTGCTTGGTTTAGGCCAGGATTGTACAGATTGATCTCTTGAATCTAAATAAAGTCTATCATAGTACAAATGTTTAAGGATTAGACGAATTATCACCTGCTCACCCCATTTTTCCTAAATTATCCTTCAAATTCGTTTTACCCACAAATAGTTTTGTATGCGCCAACGGGAATCTATGCCCACTTTTTTTCATTGTGCTGTTTATCTTGGTGTGAGATCACGATTGGTATATTCATGGATGCTCCCTGGACGGTCACAATCGCATCTTCACTACCGACTAATATCTTCTTCAATCGGTCATGGGAGCCTTGTGCAATGCTTGTCTCCTTATTCTTTAAATGTCGAAATTTATATATTCATACATACATAAACTTTTCCTTATAAAGTGTCAACCATTGTGTCTTGCAATACTTCACGGCTTTGGGGTAGTTTTTGACCACTTTACTTCCTCTTCGGTGTGTTTTTCATCAATTAACCATTTCTCTTCTTTTCGTTCTTCCGCGGTTAGTTTACTAATACGTTCATCCTCTTCCTTCAACCTCTTGGTACCATTTTTTTCGTTTTGGAACTTGGATATGATGTCTACAATTATCTTTGTTGTTGCATTGGATGTGCTACATACAAAAGAAATTTTGGGCTTCCGGAAAAACTACCTATACTTCATTCATTAAGGCTTGATCGTTCTCCGTTACAATAACCCTTGGAGTTTGGTCGCCTTGATAAATCGACCTCAATGTTTGCAACATCCAAATGAAACTCACATCGTTCTCATGATCCATTAAACCCTATGCCACCGTAAATGTTTTTTATTTCGAAGTATGACAAGTAATGTTAAACAAAGTTATATTGTACTTGTTTGTATTATAAGTAGCATATATCAACAAGATTTCATGGAAGTACTGAGCCAATTGGACCATCAGATGATGCGCCAAGAACATACGAACCACTTTTCTATCCCTTTCTTCGGTTCTCAACATATAGTTGTGTTGCTCGCCTAACCATTCTGATTGTTGCATAACTTGTCTACCTTGCCATTACGTCCTTTTGATTGTAGCTAGGGACGAGGTAATTTTAAACAAGGAAGACAAGTTTTTAGGGTCGTCTGCCTTTATCTTACGTAAGGTAGCACTCACTTTACTTAACTTCATAGACCTTACCGTTTCCATTTGATATGGTTTCAACTTGGCAACCATTACGTGCCTAATAATAATTTTAGGATCCTCGTGGTTATGACGACCATTAACAACTCTAACCATTTTCCACACTTTACCGTCGAATAATTTGAAAACAATCATAAATGGGCATCTAATCTTCTTTGTATTACCCCTGTAGTTCTTCTTCGTCTTCTTAACGTACTTACGATCCTTTGTCCAGTGACTCTTTAGAAACTCACTTCTCTCGCAAACCATTTCAACTCGATCCTTATTTACTTGATTTTTATGAACAACTACGCACATCTTCTCTTTAGCCTTGTTCATAAGTCGTTCCTTTGCTTCCGCCTTAGTTTGAAATGTCTAAATGCGCATATAACATTATAAAACTCATAATCCTAAGAAAGTAACATAAATTAATTATTAGAACAAGGAAAAAGTGGTTAGGAAGCATACCAAATCGTTAGCATAGTGTAGGGAAGTATCGGGCCCCTCATATGAAACAGGATTAACCGCTGCAACGATCTACATAATAGTAACAACGAGTTAGCCTAATATAATCGGTAGTTTTGTGTTATGTTTATCCACCGATTGTGCTACAATCAGTTGATAATCATAACACGAAATTACCAATTAAATAAAAAACTCTAGACGGCTTTTTCTGGATAAAAAAAAAATATAATCGGAGGTTTAAGTTCTTACATTTCAACCGATTGTTGGGTAATCAGTAGTGTAATATATATCACTTATTACCGATTGTAACAAGAAAATAGCCAGTTTTCTTGGATTGAGATTCAGTATAATCGGTAGATAAGTTTACTTACTTTCTACCGATTATACTACATCATAAATCGCTAGTTATATTTTTTTCTCCTAATCTACCAATTTTGGAGGTTGAAAAATTTAAAAATTTCAAAGGTTTGAAAATTTTATACTTGGGGCTACTTTGAAAATCGGTAGTTAAATGATTCGCCTAAACTACCGATTGTAATAGTAGTAAAACTATACATTTTCAAAATTTGGAAATATTTATTTTGGGGCTACTATCACAATCTGTAGATAAATGATTCTCCTAAACTACCCATTGTGATAGTAGAAAAATTTTACATTTTTAAAATTTGGAAAAAATTATATTTGGGCCACTTTTACAATCGGTAGATAACATATCCCCCGAAACTACCGACTGTAAGAGTACAAAAAATCCATATTGGGAAGAAAAAATAATTTGGGGCTTATATTACAATCGGTAGATATTTTTATTCACTTACTACCGATTATGGAAGAACAATACAATCGGAAATTGGGGAAAAATTCAATTTGGGGCTTATTCATTACAATTGGTAGTAAATGATTTTATTGAAACTACCGATTGTAATGAATTTCAGGCCAGAGTGTACAATCGTTAGATAATTTACTATATTATCTACCGATTTTGGGACGTCGACAACATTAAATGCATGTAAAAAATGGAGGTTTTTTTCTTCCAACAATCACATACAAACGCACACAAAGTGAGGTTTTGATATTTTTAACACAATACATGTTGGTTTGATGCATTATTATCCTCATTTTGATGTGATTCTTCATTTTCTTTCATTAAATCATCATCTAGGGCTTCTCCGCAAAAAATTGGATCTTCCAACAAATATCCCAAATTGTCTTCTACAATCGGTATATCACCGGTAACAGGATCTGAAGATACTCCTTCTTCTTCATACTCATCCATTTTAGTTATTGAAATCACTAAAAATTAGTTTTTTCAACTTATTCTTCTTCTTGTTCTCTAATACACTCTCTCTTTCTTTATAAAACTAAAACCCAAGTGATTTTCTAACGCACTAACTATATAATCTATAACCAAAATTAACTAACTAATTAATCAATATTAACACTAATTAATAAAGGGTAAATTAGACATTACTAAAAATATATGGATAAAGGGTGATGGGAAATTACTTCGTAATGACAGCATTTTATCTATTAGTAGACCCCAATTAGTTCTCTCCTGCCCCAAAATCGCCAGGATTAATATCTCCTCAAAACTCGCCATTAACTGAATCATCAAAAACCTAATAGAGTTGCAAAGCAACTTGTTCCCAATCCTTACTATTGTGAAGAATCACCCAAACTTCTGCATTGTTAAGATGTCATAGTGAACATCCATGTGCATTGAATTGTGTCCAACCATACAACACCATTAACCTCAATAATCTTGGGAGATTTTCTCGTTTTGATTTGAAGAACAAATAAATGAAAAATGGTGAGTTTATGATTTTCGTTACATACAAAACCCTTAACGACTTTACCAGATTCTGCAATGTGTTTTCTGAGAGTCGTAGTAGCCCGTGACAATAAAAAAAAATTGCACCTGCAAAACGAATCTGATCAAATAATTTAATTTACATGGAGAAAATCTTTCATTAAATAAATAAAATAAAAGAAAATTTTTGTTATTTTTTTTGTTATTGTGCTCTCGAAAATTTGGACTTTTCTCTTTTATGAAGTACAATTTCTGATTAAATACAAATAAGGTTTGGTGATTACTTGATGAGTTTCTTTTATGAGAACTGAAAAATAATATACTATGAGTTTTCAAAAGTTATATTAAAATGTATATAAAAATATATCTGAAGTTATAAGAGGTATTTATGATTCAAAAAAAATAAAAAATATTTGAATTATACCCAAGTGTGTCCCTTTGTATTTTTATAATTAAAAACAAGGTACTTTAAATGGATTGTTTGATATGTCCCAAGATATCTCCGAGTATCCTTATTCCATACGTCTACGGTATAGACAGAGAACCTATTTTGAAATATCATGTATAGGTTGAAGGAAAAAAAGCTATGATCGAAGATATTTGTCATAATTTTCTACAAAGATATATAGCTGGACAACACGTATCCCACTTAGATTTTTGTTTGTTTCTCTCTTCTTCTGAGACATATGGCATCCTCATACCAGTTCACACTCTCCACATTACGTGTTAGCTTGTTGCTATTAAAAGCATCTTCAATGGAACATCCGTACACTTCCTACGTGGATGTCGTGGAAGACAACCTTTATTGATTGAAACTAAATTTTTCCTTAGATTTAGGAAGCTAAAAGAAAAATATCTCAAGTAACTAAATTTAGAAGTAAGTATTAATATATGTGCCAAATAATTTTATTTTATTTTATTTTGGACGAAAAATTAAACCATATAATAATAAAAGAAATACAAATCACATATTTTTTGCATCGGATAAACAACAACTGCATCCCATTAGGATGTTGTTTATAAAAATTGATTCAAAAGCATTGTAACTTGAAGACAGCAAAATTATATCAAATTTAGCTAGCAAAATAAGGTATTCACTAGTGTTCCTCCAAATTGTTACGCTCCTTTCACAACAACCTAAAGTAGTAATATCCAAATATTCTTATTCTTATATCTTAGAGGATGATTATTCCACAACATTAAATTCTGCAGTAGAGTGTTGTGCATAACCCAAAAGATTTTAAATTCCTTAATAACGTAAAATCATATTTCTCTTGAGTATGAACAATGGAGGAGCAGTTGTTCTTCATCCCCATGTTGTCTACCACATAACTTGCATAGTATGTTTGTCATCACTATTCTTTTGTGCAAATAGTAATTTATTTATGGCGGGAATGGACTTATGAAAAGCGGACCACCGAAGAAAAATATATACCTTTAAAGGGATTTCCTTCTTTC
This sequence comes from Papaver californicum, assembly GCA_023531435.1. NCBI lineage: Eukaryota > Viridiplantae > Streptophyta > Magnoliopsida > Ranunculales > Papaveraceae > Papaver > Papaver californicum. The sequence continues at coordinate 4,416,707 of JAJJMC010027464.1, read as the reverse complement.
ATATGAATTTAGTGAATTCATCAGCGTCAGGGATGACCATTGTGGATGTTGCACTTGTATCTTGCCTCAAACATGACATGCAATATAGCTTGTTTGGGAATTTCTAGTTAGAATTTTTAAAACTGAAAAGACGAGGGTACTGAATATACCACAAATCTTTTTTTGTTTAACCTATATCAGACACACCTTTGATATAATCTTAGTTAGAGACTGAAAATATTACTAGTCACTAAGGTGTGATTAATGTACTAGTGTTTTTACATTAATTATAAAGATAAACAATATAATGTGGATGTAAAGTAAACAACACAGACACACAAGGTTTTGTTAACGAGAAAAAATGATTGGCAGATAAACCTAGGGACCTAGTCTAATTTTGAATAATCTTAAAATTAAGACGTTATACAAGTACCAACTCGTAACCTCGTGTAGTTGAGACCAAATAACTACTCATAGTTACCCAGTCTCTTCAGTATCATTGCGCCTACAACCAATCTGGCTTATGCAGTGAATCCCTCAATATAATTCATTGTCAAGAAGTTGCTTCAACGTTGTGAAGATTTATGAAACCTAATTCCTTTAGGATGTCTCACAAGCAGTAAGGAACCAAATTGTTTGCTAACCACTCACTTCCAAAGATATTTAAAGATTAAGGTTCAGAGTCAAGGTTCTTCCATTTAGATCTTAGATACCAAGATAAACAAGATATTTTCAGATCCAAAACTCCTTGATAAGATCAATCAAGATTTACGATTACTAAAGTAACCCAATCAATTACAAGACTTATGTTAGTCCTAGATAATCAAGTCAATGAGATAATCACATCAAGATCATATTCACAAAAGAACTTCAAGTCTTCAAAGTCATCAAGATTTTTAATCTTCAAAAGTAACAACATGCACTTGACTCCACTATTCAATTTATCTCACATAACAGAGTCTGTTAACGTTGGAAAATCAATATTTCTATCAACATATTCAGAATCAACCAAATTAGTATAGTCTGATATTTAAAGTTTTTGAATGACCTTTTATTAGAAGAGAATGACCACGGAATATACAAGAACCTATCTAGATGATAAATATGCAAGATCAACTACAAGTAATAAGCGTTTACAAATAAATAACAATCTAGTTTCCCTCCAAAGGTACTGCTAGTGTTTCTTGATCCCAAAAGGTCTTTAAACTAGTTCATCGTGATTTTTCCCAAATCGAATCAGACTACTTGTCATGGTTGAATTAACTACCACACAATTTTATGTTGTATTTCGGGATAAGTTTGTAAGAATACAAAGCTCCACTATTTATAGTTTTATAACCAAGGCTTGCTTGGAAACAAGATATGCCAAAATAAAAAATCAAAATATTCAATAAATGACATTTCCGATTTTAACAAAGATCTTGATATTATATTCTTATATTAACATATCTAACTCATTTATAATAAATATAAAATATTGTTTCCAAAATATATATCAATAATATTTTCCATATAAAATACTTGAGATATCCTACTAGTATGACAACATATATTCGCTAGTTATAAGTTCATGTACTTTGCTAAATTAGATAACTAGTTATATGTAATCTTCTTGGAAAGGAAAGACATCAATATCTATTCTAAAGATGGTTTCGAAAATTCAATCTCAAGATATTCATGTGATCTTTCCTTGAGTATCAAAGGATTAAATATAAACAATAATATATTAGAGTTAATTACGTGTTCAATATTTCCTAACATAGAACTTTCCTATTCAACTTGAACTTATTTCAAAATCTAAAAAATTAAGAATGAAATACATATATTTCAAAAATATGAAAGCTTAGGATCACTACACCAAATTTGGCCTTAACAACATACCATAGTTGTTGCTGAACGGGATTACAACAGGCATCTGTCGTTGCTAAACACCCTGTTGTAGATTTTAGCAACGCCTTTGTCTCTGTTGCTAAGCTCGGTCAGCAACGGGTATCAGCAACGGCTGCAGCCGTTGCTAAATTTTTATTTCGCAACATCCACAAGCTGTTGCGAATTTTTTTAGCAACAGAAAAAAAGGCCAAAAATACGTCTTCATCCTAAGACACGACTTAATTCTTAGTCATAGGGCTTCATCCTAAGCCACGGCTTCCCTGTTATAATTTCAATCTAAATTTACCCACATTGATTGAAATTATAGATTCATATACACAATAAAGTACAAACACAACATAAAAATAATAAGAAACAACAAGAATTGTCATTTGAATATTTCTATCAACTTAATATTACACAAGGGGAATTTTAAAAAATATTTTAAAGGAAAAGGAACTCTAACATTGTTGATGTCTCTATTGGGAAAACTTAAGTTATAATATAAATACATGAAGTACCTACCCATCCAAAGCAGTTCGCTCATTGACTAAAGCATGCACATATGACATTAGAACTTTCAGTACATGGAAGAAGGCAAGTCCAGTAACTCGTTTGGGTGGCCTTTAAGTTTTCTTTTAACCTGCAGTAAACAATTATAAAAATCATAATAAAAAATTATAGCAACATAGTTTTCTTTGGCACGTAAAAAAAAAAGAATAACAATTCAAAATTATAACAACAGAATTTATGATATACCACAGATTCTAATGGTATCATATATCAAAAAATATGAAGCCACAGTACACGTACCAGCTGAAAATTTAATTCAAAATATACTCAAAGAGTTTCAAAGATGTTAACCTGAAACAATGAAACAAAAACCAATGTTATGGATAGGCAAGTCTCCATAACAAGGAAACACGGACAGTATCATTAATCCTGAAACCATAGCACAAGTATTACCCGTTCCAATCCCGTACACCATCCTCACACCCGTCATCCTGATACCATAATACAACTTATATACAAGAAAAGAAAATTGATGATTGAATCATACAAGAATAGAACTACCAAAGACAATATAGCAGTGTCAACCAAAGAAATCAAGTGGTATTCCAATAGTTCAAATAGAACCCATGCGCTCCACTAAGAACATAGGCTGAAATCTTCTTGTTCCGCCATAGAAAACAACAGCTGCAGCAGTCATAAAAAAATAAGAACATATTAATCAAAACGAAAATTTAAGCATCCACAAAATAACCAAGCAATTTTTGAAAATACAAGCTACAATAAGCTCATAAATATCTAAATTCCATATTCTTAATTAAGCCTAATCGGATCGACTGTAAAGTGAGATACAAATAAATATTACTTCAATTATTACATGTTGAACAAATTTTATTATATTGATTCATGAATCCTGATCTAACTATGGTAAACATAGAAATCACATCCAACAAAACCTCAACAACATCACAGACAAGCAAAACAAACTGATCGAACATCTAGTATTGAACATCAATTCTACATCCCCATCCCAATCAAATACACCGATCATGAAATTGAAATATCGCCAATTATTATCCACACTAATTACATGCATATAAGTCCTTTAGTACCAAATCCAAACTTAACTCAAATCTGAATAAAATTAAGCCAGATCTAGAACTACAAGCTTAAGAATGAACCTCAAAACACTTAAATCAGTAACTATCAAACAAATTAACTAGGATTTTGTATTCACAATTAACACTTGAATTTATCAAGACACGATAAAAAAATAACAAATATAGAGAGAAACATAAGTGATTCTTACGTTTTCCACCACCAAAGACAACAAAAATATTTATATTTCAGTTCTCATAGGAGTAACCCTAACTTCAACACCAAAGTAACCATCTTTAACAAGTTCTCTAATCAATACTTCATTTAACTCAGCAAAGACTTCAGCAACAAACCGTAAATCAAAATAGAAACAATTGATTTCATCCGAAAAAAATCACTAAAAAAATTACGAAAAAACAGAATTAAATGATACAAAAAAAGGGATTGAATGAGGATTTACCTTTGGTTTCTAACTTATCTGTATAACCATGATTACTCAGTACTAAACCCTCACTTGAAAACTTTGAAAACCCATTTGTTAATGGTGATTTTTTCACAAGAGAGAAATCTGTAATATTTCTTTTTGCCCAGCTGCAGAAGCATGAAATAAATATGTATAAATTCCTGACCCGGCGTCAGAATTATAAATATATACTGATATCTTACATTCCGCAAGAGAATTGAGAATGCATATTTAGATCATGGCTAAAATTAGCTCTGTAAACTTTTTTGCATATATATGCGCCAGTACAAATTTTAGGTTTTTACCAGGCTAAACTCCCGTTATTTCATGTGCATCAATCAGAGTACACTTATCATACAAAACTATGAACATTCGCGATGAATACCATATCATTTTTGAATAAAAATTATAAATTTAGATGCATACCATCTAAATGCAAAGTCGCATCGAACATCATCTCAAGTCGCAGAATTCCACGGTTGAACTCCTTGAATATGTTCTGTAACAATTGCACAAAGGATAAACAAGTGTCAACACCAAAAGCGCACGGAAATGGTCCCAGCACCAACAAAAAGGGAGAAAAAAGACACCAAAGACAACAACGCTAGCGCTAGCGTCAGCCTTGACGCCTTGCTAGTCTTTACCCCTTTTCGCTTTCCTTGCGTGCGTCATCTTTCCCATACGCACCAACCTTGCTTGCTCGTGTCAGCCTTACCCCTTGCTACTAGCGCAATTACTAAGCCATTATCATACAGTGTTGACACAAACTCATTGATAACATTATCTAACAACAAAATCACGTGTTTTGAGTCCATGACTCCAATAAATCTACGAGAATCAAAACAATTACATGGGGGGAATCTTCATGGGGTTCTGGTCTGGTGGTTACAACAACATACAGCGTGGCAACACCCCATGATTAGAAAGTAACAAATTAGTGGTAAAGGTTGAAACAGTTAATTGAGTAATGGACTAATGGTTTCCCGAATATTCCAAGGCGGTTATACCATTGTCCCCAAGACTTTCATATCTCCATCTCTTCACTACCTCCACCAGTTACAAGGAAATTGTGTGTTCCCAAACTATTATAAATAGGCAGCTTAGCCCATTCAGAAAACAGAACAAGCTTAGCATTCACATAAGATCTGTTATTCTCCACCTCTACACATAATTCAATACACATATATTTCCTTCAACTTTCTTTGCTTCCCTTCCTTAAGATCAACCCATCTCCTCTCTTTGTGATCGAAGAAGGAAGGAACGGTTACTATCATGGTTTAGGATTGTCCTGTACGATTTTGATTTCCGAATCTAAAGAAAGTACCATAATGGTACATTATTTTTCCTAGAAGTAAATTTTTAGGTACTAACAATTGGCGACCATATTGGGAGATAAATCTCTCGGTCACGAATCCAATTATTAAACCATCTAAAAATCAATTCTTCAACCATCTAAAAATGGTGGATCTTAGGTCTGTTTCAGCAACCAATCCCAATTCAGGTTCAAAAACCACTATTAACCTTGGTAACACCAGTGGCGGAACTCCAAAAATCATTCCTTAGAACACCACAGATGAAAACACCAACACTTCCTTCCGTACCACTGATGGTGCCAAAGACAATGAGCGGGCATCACCAACAGATGATTTGATGAAGCACCAAGAAACCTTGGACGAAAACTAAAATATCCATGTCTACGAGAAGGAAGTCCGTACCTTTTTTAATACTTTAACGGAGCAGTTATTATCGGAACAACCTCTATCATAGCATCGTTCTATACAATAACACCACTCGGAGTGCCTTCTTCAAAAATGCAACAAGGGGAGATTGTTCATGAGTTTGAGTTGGAAAAGACACATCATCAGCGTCACGTATCATGGTAATCTATAATCCTTCATCTACAATTTCATCTCTCTGCTTTGGTTCATTCCCTTCTACAAAACGAAGACTTTATAGAGATAATGAGTTAAAAATTTTCAATCATGAGAAATTGAAGCAAAAACTATGAATTTCATAAAATATTCCATTATAAACCTAAACATTCATTAAAAAGCAGTTTAGGTCATGGCATATGGTTTAGAAAGGATATTATTCGTTTTGCAAAATTGTCGTAAGAAACGTTTTTACACTACCCTCCGGAAGAACTAAAATTGGCGCTAATTGTTAAGGAATTTGGGGGTGATTTATATACCAAATGATTTATATGGATGTCTACTGCAATATGTTAAAAGGGCACGCTGATCGTATGAACGAGCTAATAAGGACGTCCGAAACGCTCGACTACACGACACCTGAAAACCTACAAAATTCTGCCTGGAAATCATGAACTCTCGGTGTCAGGTATTTTTCACCTAGAAAACGGATTCCAAATTCAGAAATTAGTTTTTAAAAAGTTATCTATGCCTCTTATCTAAATAATGATAGGTAAACCACCCCATTCCGACTTCGGACGAAGATTCTACAGTCGTTACGACAACAAGACCTGAACCTGAATTTTTCTGACGACGAAAATCGCCAAAATTCTTCATGAAATCACATATGGTTCCACAAATTTGGTGGTCTAAGAGATATAATTATTTTATTATGATTCTAAAACAATGGAGTAAACTTACTTAGAGCTGTAACAAGTCATCATAAGCAGAAGGCACTTCATAATACGACTCACCACCAAGTTCTTCGTTTTCAGTTTCGAATTCTTCAATTTCTTTAGTCTGGAACAAATTTTCAGGTCCATTGTCACCTTGGTATTCTTTATCAGTACTTCCAACCACAACGGTGCTTTCTGACACCAGAGTATCTGTGTTACTTCCGAGAATGATGATTATTCATAAGAGTCAGAATTTATTTAGTTCAACAAGACGTAAAATTCTACAACTCATGAATCTCCAAAAATTTATACTTACTACTTAAGGAGCTGAAGCACCAAGAACATCCGGGACACCAAACTTAAAAGGTTAAATACCCGAGGTACCTTGATGAGTTATGCTCCCATAATATGCAAAGGTGTTTTTCAGTACAAGTGACGGTCTCCACTTCCAAGCATGATTACCCGTGGCCTCTTCTTCCCAGACTGAGGAACGACGTTCGCCATAATACCGAACACATGGCGTTCTGGGTGCCATGAATACAAGAAACAAATTAAGTGTTTAATTAATAAATAAAGTATGGTGATTAAACTAAAGATGATTTGAGATACCTGTGTAAAGTTGATGATTGAGTCGCGTCTCCCTCCAGAAGTAATTTTTAGGTTCGGACAAGATGCTAATTCCTTCAGAAATCTCACCGTGTACATCATAAGGCTCACTAGACACGAAGTCCTTAAGTAGAGTAAGTTGCGCGTTCCAGAATCAACATCCGACTCGATGACGAGATCCCCATTCAAAGAAAGCAGCCATGGATACAACAATCAAACTTTGTCATTCATAAAGGTCTAGAGAGATCACTTCCTCTACCATTTCGTGGTCAGGAGTGTCTTTTATTACTTCATCAGCAACAACCATGTAGATCCAGATTACGACATGGTTCTGGGATGTCTGTGAATCCACAGAAACAAGGTAGGCTCAACACATATCTGGATAAATCTTCACCAAGGGACCCTCCTGTAGGTTCCAACAAGCCAACAGACTCTAAATATTGATCACCTCCAGAACATCAACAAACAACGGATATGGACGCTAAACAATTGCATAAAGGAGAGGTGATATCGTACTCCTGTGGACTTCGCCTACAAGTACGTCTTGTTCAAAAACTCCATGTACAACCAGTTATCCCACATATCATCAAGGCTTGGGGACTTGACCTGAATATCAACCTCAACATTCCTTGATGATGTGGATGGGAAGCTGATCCTTTTCAAAAGTTTGTGGAATCAATAAGGGTTATCTCTACTGAAAAAAATTTATCAGAAACAATAACCCAATTATCCTTAAAATATGTTATCAACCTGAGATATTGAAGCCCAACCCTTTCCAAATAGGAGACACTATTGTCTCTCTCTAAAAAAAAAAAAAGCCATATCTGATCATTAAAGTTATGTTAGGTGGATGCTACAAATGCATCAATACTGGTAGGCCAACAGGGGTAGTCGTACATGGCAAGTGGCTTAAAAATGTCAAGTCTTAAACACTTCACCACCCATGACAAAGGTGTCAAGGCTTAAACACTTCACCACCCCTAGCAATATTTCTTTGTTATACACAACATTTATAATTCCTCCAAAATGTTTGCAGTTCCTTGCATTCATACTTCAGATTTAAATTTATTTAATCGAACAAAGTATTATTTCTCTCTCTAGAAAATCCTTGCAAACCACTGAAAAATCGGGTGTCTCGGAAACGCATAAAATTCCTCGAAACTTAATATTTAGAAAAAATTCTGAAGACTGTTCAGCACCATCAGCATATGCTATTTTCACCCGTGCTAGAGATTCAGTTGCAAGCCTCAACTCTCAGGATAGTCTTTCTCAATCATCTCTAGCCTGGGTAATCACTTCTAAGCCGAAGACGCGCCTACTTACTTCAAGTTCTCTTAAATGTCTCTCATATGACGATAAAGCCATCCAACAACAAGCTTATCCGTCTCATCTTCCTCCAAGATTCGGGTCATGTCAAATTCAAAGTCAAAGTCAATTCCCGCGTTCGGATACTCAAATGGTGCATTTTTCATCGCATTGGAATCCTACGCAACTACACCACCCGAAGCATCATCTTCAATAGCTGTATCCGAAGGATCACAAGAACCACACTTGGGGACGAACACTTCGCTGAAGTAGGAGGGCTTGCTAATCTGGAGGCGGTGACCAATGCTATAAGAGAAGTTGAAAGGCTTTCCAAGGAGTTGGATCTTGCATTAGAGACTCTTGGAAGGATGGAGAAGGAATATTTTATAGGGACTGAGCCAACTTTCAGGGATTTTTTTTTCTAGTCTTATGACCTTATGAAGCACATATGGTTTTATTTTGGGATTTTGAGTAGGTAGGTTTTTGACAAGTTATTTATGAAGAGAGATAGACTCCTTTGATATAAATAGAGATATTTGAATTAATTGATAAACTTGAAAAGCTAACTATGAGTGTGAAATATTGCACTCATTTAGAGGAAATATAAATATTCCATGAAATAGGGAAATATTTGGAGTAAACTGGTGAAGCACTCAGGCCTTGCAAGTCTTGAGCCACTTTCCATGAATTACTACTCCTTCAAGATTGTCACAGTTTATAAGCTTATAGTGATCACCTAGTAGAGTCTCAGTAATTATGTAGGGTTCTTCTTCGATAGCCAGAGGAACTGATGTGAGAATCTATGCCTTTTTAGTGACTTTCAGAACCGTATCTCCAATTCAAAAAGGCCCAGGCTTTATCATCTCGTTTGGGAGGTCTCCTCCTTGGGTATCAAAGAATTGTTGCTGGCATTTTTTCTCATCGCCAGAAGCAATTTGCCTCACAAGTGAGTCATAAATCTTCCCGTTCTTAGCAAAAGCAATTTCTAAACATTTGATAAAATATTGAAATGGATCGGCTCCCCACTCACATCTTCTAGCCGTGACATGTCTGTTCTCTAGGCAGAGCTTCTGGGTTCCAACAGGATAACGGATCATTGATCGCAAAGAGGCTTGAGAGGTGGGACTTAATTGGTCGAGTTTTAGAATCCGAGCCAGATTCTCAAGCTTTTTGGGGAGTCCCGGTCATCTTTCTCATTTGTGTTGACCAAGTTCTTCAAGGGAGGCTTGACTTGGGAGCAGGTCCTTTTTGTAAAGGATAGGCGTTTTACGGCTACGACATGGTTCAGGGAAGCGAAAACGTCTTCATGTTTTCCCGTCGAGAGATAGAGAAGCTCACACATGCGTTTCATCAGAGATTGAACTGTCTCGTTGGTTATTTCCAAAGAGAGTGAAATTTCTGACATGAAGGGGATTTTTGTGGACTCCTTCAGCTTCTAATTGCAATTGTCCGCATTCTAATTTTTCTTTGAAAATATGCTTTAGTTTGTTACAATCGATGGTCGGGTGATTAACATATCGATGATAATGACAGTATTTAGAATCCGTCATCTGCTGAGTTGTGGGAAGCCATCGCACAGGGGGTAAATGGAGAATATCGTCTTCTATCCACGCTTCGAGTAGTACGAGTACCTCATCTATTGGTACTGGGAAGTCCGGGAACATTATGTTTGGTTTAACATTTTGTCCCTGGTGCGGCTGTAACTATTGTTGTTGTGAAGCTTTGACGGTTTTTTGAGACAGAGTTGATTTTCGAGTTGGTACTTGTGTCGAGGGTGGATGAGAAGGAGAGCGCTTTTTCTATTCCTCTTGTTTGGATGAAGCTTTCCTCTTGGGCTCTTCGTTACCGACAGCACCAATTTATGGTTGAGCATTGAACTGCTTGTTGATTATTCGTCGATTACCGTAACTATCTCCACGACTCTATTCTCTTGGTCTAGTTATCTCCAGGATGGCGGGAGAAGCTGTGGTGGATCGTTTTGCGGCTCATGTAACTCGGAGAAAGTCGGAAAATGTAAATTTTCGAGAATAACACAGTAAACAGGGATCATACCATTAATACAAAGCTCCACAAGTTGATGTTTTGTCAAATTCGGATCATGGATATCCAGTGCTTGAATTCTGAATCTCTTCACATATTCATTGGGATGCTCATTATTCCTCTGAAACATTCTTCCCAGGTATGATAAGGTGATCTGCTCAGAGACAAAGAAGTACTTCTTGTAGAAGGCGTTAACCATGTTTTCCCAATCAAAGATGTTATTGTACCACGTGTATGCTCTTCCAGTGAGGGACTTTGAAAATTCTTTGAGACATAGTACATGATTGTATTCATGTCCCCCAAGGAATTCAAGAAATTGAGAGACGTGCTCACGAGCATTTGCATTTCCGTCGTACAATGAGAAAATTGGGGAAGAGTAACCAGCCGGAAGAGGAATCCTCTAGATTTCATGCGGGTAAGGAGGTTGGTGTTGATTCGATGAGGATGAGTCCTCGTTGCCATGGTTTCGTAAGAGCCTCTAAAAATCTTCATGGGTGACGAAATTGGACTTCTGGTACCTCTGTGGTGGTCGACCAGGCTTTGTCACCGAGAGGAGGTATAGTATTAGATTTGGTATGGGGAGGTTCAGTAGCAATAAAGGTGTTTTAAGAACAACCACCACCACCACTAACAGAACCAAATATTAGAAGTTGTAACTGCTTCAGACCTAAGATCTACAATTTTTGCAATGACTGAAAATTGGCTTTTATCGAGAGGTTGATCTCCCGTTTTGGTCGCCGAATGTTTTAGGGTGAAAAAAAATATACTTCAAAGTGGTTCTTTCAAGAAGGTTTGAGAGATCAAGATCGAACAGGACGAGCTTAAACCAAGAAATGGTCGTTCACGTGCTGCTTCGATTACAAAGATGGAAAGGATTTAGTTAGGTCTTTGGGGAGGGAAGCAAAGAAGGTTGAGAATATCAGTAGTGTGGGAAGAAGAATGGATTCTCCGTTGAGGAATCGCTAATTCTGTAGGTTTTGGTTTCTTTATACAGATTGTGTGTTTGTCTTGTTCTGTCTTGTTTCGAATAAATGAGAACCATCTATTTATAGTTTAAAGAGAACACACACTGATTTCTCGTAAGTCGTGGAAGTTAAGGAGGGATTGAGATGTAATGATTGTGGAGATTATAGTGGGGTGGTGCCCGTAAAGTAGGGAAGACCTGTCTGACCACTACTCTTCATCCTCTCAACTGATCTTTAACCGCCCACTTCTTGTTACCTTTTTGTTTGTGGGGGTTGTGTCACCACCCACGATATCGTAGACCGCTAGACCAATACCCCAATGAGAATACCCCATGTTGTATTTAATATCTCGTGCAAATAGTGAAGTTATAAGCCATTATGGTTTTGAATAAGTCAAGTCAAGTCATATGACTTACTAAGTCAGTGAGGTAAGTTATGCGACTCACTTGATTGATATCCGGGCCGATAAGTGTCGAGACTGGGAATTTTAGTGGTCATGTACTTGTTTGAAAGTAACATTGCATATTTAATGGCTAACTATTAGCTCAAAAGAGACTTATAGTAAGTCTGAGAGGCCTTTGAGGACAAATATTATAGAGGGCTCCTCGAGAAAAGAGATCTACTGGAATTCATATAAGACTCAATATATGATCTATATTGAGAAGAAAGGCGTATTTCTGAGGAAAGTACCTAGAAAAACTAACACTAGCTACCTAGCGTAAATAAATTTTTTTTAGCTCTTTTAATATAAAAGGTTAATGTGCTAACGTCTCAGGAGTAAGACCAATATGCACAACTTCTGGTAAATATTAACTGTACTAGGGCTAGGAGGCTAGTACCAAGGAGGTTTGAAGTGATCACTTCAATTGTATAGTTAGCAGTGAGGTTTTAGCATTGACGTACATGTGGCTAAGTCGTTAAGTATGAGTATGTTATGACAAGAGGCATAGTATCCATAGAGGTCATCCGGGGACGTGCTAGGCATGATTAGGGACGCATAAGAGTCAAGGATGTTGGAGTTGGTAGCGATGCATAAGAGCTAGGGCTAAGACGCCAAGAAGCTAGCTAGGAATAAAATTGCCTTGGAGGCATATCGGCCTTGACGCTGAAAATGCGAGGAACGCGTAGGATCTAGGGCCAAGACTAGTGACGCGGAGGAGAAGCCAAGGGCGCCAAGGATAGTGACGCGGAGGAGGAGCTAAGGGCCCCAAGGCTAGTGACGTGGAGAAGGAGCCAAGGGCGCTAGGGCTAGGGAAACGTAGGAGGATCCAAAGGCTCCAAGGATAGTGACAAGGAAGATATATGGCGTTGAGGAGTAGCCAAGGGCGTCACAAGCCAAGCAAGGGCGTCACTGCCAAGCGAGGGCGTCTTAACCAACGGTTAACGCTTTTGTCGCTAGAATTACGGTTTAGGTGTCAAGCTGACAATACATGGGCTAAGGCCTTATTAGGCTAAAATGTACTAGATAAGACCTTTTTTGGTTAGTTAGCACCTCTCAAGTTCTAGGTTTCAGCGTCAGGAAAGTTAGTGCTTTTAGCGTTATTGTGGCTACTAGTGCCAATGCGACGCTAAGCCAAGTAGCTAGTGCTAACTTGGCGCTAATATAAGAAAAGGCTAGGGCTAGCCTAGATGAGAGGTTAAATGCATCTTTTATGACATTGTTTCTCAGTTGTGGCGCATCCAGGAGGAGTGTCACATTATTTATGGCTTATATTTAAGCAAAGTGCTAAAGTAGCACATTTAAGCTCGGAAGAGCAATTTGAAGAGCATTTGTTGCGAATAAAGCAAGTTATGTTGTATTTAAGGGTTTAAACATTAGGTATTCCAAAGTTTAATGGATGTTGCTTGAGCATCAATGCGCATTCGAGACAAGTTCAAGGAATTCATCCGTTGAATTTATGCGACTTGAGACTAGTTCAACATAGCATGAATATTATGAGTATTGATAAGGCTACAAGGATAATTTAGAATGTTTAGATAGAATCTGTGTTCTTCGCTTGCAGAATATAAATAGAAGCACATAATTCTATATTAAGTATATGCGTATAAATATGCACATATATGTTCTTCTTGCTTAGTAGAGGGCAATTTTACAATTCTTGCCCTTGTCAAAAACTCACCATCTACAGTATGCACCCATAGAAATTTCAGAGCTTTACCCGGCTAAACCCTCGTTATTTCTTGCGTATCCATACAAACTATTTGTATTAATCAGAATATGCTGATTTATACAAAATTGCAAACATTCGGAATGGATGTTATACCATTTTTGAAAAAAAAAAAAAAATTAAAGCAGATGCATACATCTAATTGTAGAGCCACATAGAACATTATCTCAAGTTGAAAAGTTCCACGGCTGAATCTCTTGAATATGTTCAATATGCACTACATAAAAGTTAAGCACTTTATGTCACGAATGAGCTTGTTTCAAGTCGCAGAACTTCCATGGTTTAATTCCTTGAATATCAATGCTCAAGTTCTAATTCTCTTAGTGTTCGTAGCTAACACTCATTTTCGTGTCTGATGGAAGAATCACTGCCTCCACACTCATCTTCGTGTTTGATGATAAAATCACTGCCTCCACATTCAACTTAGTGTACACACATCTTCGTGTCTGATAGCAGAATCACTTCCTCCACACTCATCTTAGTATTCATGGCCAACACTCATCTTCGTGGATGATGGAAGACGAATCACTTCCTAAGCACATTATCTTAATATTCACGGCATCATTGCCTCAACACTCTCTACAACCAACTAATGTTCCAAATACCTTCCAATTGTTATTACGGTAGAAGAAGAATGCTCCAAATACCTAAGACTACAATCGCAGAAAGAGCAAAATATGATCGGTTAATTGTTACTCTTCTAATAATATCTAACCATTAAACAATAAAAACCATATTTCATTTCTTTTGGAAGACCATCATTTAGTGCTTACCACGAAACATTACTGTTCCACGCTAAGCATGGGACTTAATGTTGATGGTGAGTTTTTGACATGGGAGAAAATTGTAATTTTTTTTTGCATAGCTGCAGAAACATGAGATAAATATGTATAAATTCCTGACCCGGCGTCAGAATTATAAATATATACTGCTATATTACATTCCTCCATAGAATTGAGAATGCTTATTCAGCTTATGGATAAAATTAGTTCTGTAAACTCTTTGCATATATATGCGCCCGTAGAAATTTCAGGGTTTTACCAGGATAAACCCTCGTTATTTCATGTGCATCCATGCAAATTATTTATATCAATCATAGTACGATGATTATACAAAATTATAAACATTCGAAATGAATACCATACCATCTCGGAATAAAAAACATAAATTTAGATGCATACCATATAAATATAAAGTCGCATCGAACATCATCTCAAGTCACAAACTTCCACGGCTGAACTCCTTGAATATATTCTGCAAAAATTGCACAAAGGCCAAAGGAGTGCCAACACAAAAAGCGCATGGAAATGGTCTCAGGACCAACAAAAAGAGAGAAAAGAGACACCAAAGACAAACTATCAGCACTGCTAGCAATAGTGTTGTTAACAAAAACGCTAGCGCTAGGACCAGGGCCAACCTCAGTGTTAGCGCTAGATCTTGAGTCATCATTGTCGCCTTGCTAGCCATTACCCTTTTTCCCTTTCCTTATGTGCTTCATCTTTCCCATACGCGCCAACCTTGCTTGCTCGTGTCAGCCTTTCCCCTTGCTACTAGCGCCAATACCAAGCCATTACCATATAGTGTTGACACAAACTCATTGATAGCATTATCTTACAGCAAAATCATGTTTTTGAGTCCATGAATCCACTAAATCTACGAGAAATCAAAACAATTACATGGGGGGATTCTTCATGGGGTTTTGATCTGGTGGTTACATCAACATACGGCGTGGCAAC
>JAJJMC010027464.1:4390494-4401371 GCA_023531435.1 Papaver californicum | reverse complement strand
ACCCCATGATTAGACAATAACAAAGTAGTGGTAAAGGTTGAAGCAGTTAATTGAGTAATGGAGTAATGGTTTCCCGAATATTCCAAGGAGGTTATACCATTATCCCCGCGACTTCCATCTCTCCATATCTTCACTACCTCCACTACTTACAAGGAAATTGTGTGTTCCCAAACTATTATAAATAGGCTGCTCATAGTTACTCAGTCTCCTCAGTATCATTGCACCTACAACCAATCTGGCTTATGTAGTGAATCCCTCAAAAAAGTTCACTGTCAAGAAGTTGCTTCACCGTTGTGAAGATTCGTGCAACCTAATTCCTTTAGGATGTCTTACAAGCAGCAAGGAACCAAATTGTTTGCTAACCACTCACTACCAAAGATATTTAAAGATTAAGGTTCAGAGTCAAGGTTCTTCCATTTAGATCTTAGATACCAAGATAAACAAGATAATTTCAGATCCAAAACTCCTTGATAAGATCAATCAAGATTTACGATTACTAAAGTAACCCAATCAATTACAAGACTTACGTTAGTCCTAGATAATCAAGTCAATGATATAATCACATCAAGATCATATTCACAAAAGAACTTCAAGTCTTCAAATTCATCAAGACTTTTAATCTTCAAAAGTAACAACATGCACTTGACTCCACTATTCAATTTATCTCACATAACAGAGTCTGTTAACGTTGGAAAATCAATATTTCTATCAGAATCACCCAAATTTGTATAGTCTGATATTTAAAGTTTTTGAATGACCTTTTATCAGAAGAGAGTGACCATGGAATATGCGAGAACTTATCTAGATGATAAATATGCAAGATCAACTACAAGTAATAAGCGTTTTAAAAATAAATAACAATCTAGTTTCCCTCCAACGGTACTTCTAGTGCTTCTTGATCCCAAAAGGTATTTAAACTAGTTAATCGTGATTTTTCCCAAAACGAATTAGACTATTTGTCATGGTTGAATTAACTACCACACAATTCTATGTTGTATTTCGGGATAAGTTTGTAAGAATACAAAGCTCCACTATTTATAGTTTTATGACCAAGGCTTGCTTGGAAACAAAATATGCCAAAATCAAAAATCAAAATATATTCAATAAATGACATTTCCGATTTTAGCAAAGATTTTGATATTATATTATTATATTAACATATTTAACTCATTTATATTAAATATAAAATATTGTTTCCAAAATATATATCAATAATATTTTCCATATATAATACTTGAGATATCCTACTAGTATGACAACATATATAAGCTAGTTACAAGTTCATGTACTTTGCTAAATTAGTCAATTAGTTATGTGTAATTTTCTGGGAAAGGAAATACATCAATATCTATTCTAAAGATGGTTTCGAAAATTCAATCTCAAGATATTAATGGGATCTTGCCTTGAGTATCAAAGGAATTAATATAAACAATAATATATTAGAGTTAATTACATGTTCAATATTTCCTAACATAGAACTTTCCTATTCAACTTGAAATTATTTTGAAATCTAAAAAATTAAGAATGAAATACATATATTTCAAAAATATGAAAGCTTAGGATCACTACACCAAATTTGTTCTTTAGCAGCATATCGTAGTTGTTGCTGAACGGGGTTGCAACAGGCATCTGTCGTTGCTATATTTTTATTTCGCAACATCCACAAGTTGTTACGAATTTTTTTAACAACAGAAAAAAAGGCCAAGAATACGGCTTCATCCTAAGCCACGACTTCATTCTTAGTCGCATGGCTTCATCCTAAGCCACGACTTCCCTATTATAATTTCAATCTAAATTTACCCACATTCATTGAAATTATAGACTCCATATACACAATAAAGTACAACCACAACACAGAAATCATAAGAAAAAACAAGAATTGTCATTTGAATATATTTATTAACTTAATATTACACAAGGGGAATTTTACAAAATGTTTTAAAGGAAAAGGAACTCTAACATTATTGATGTCTCTATGAGAAAAAAATTAAGTTATAATACAAAAAAGTAAAGCACCTACCCATCCAAAGCAGTTTGCTCATTGACTAAAGCATGTACATGTGATACTAGAACTTCCAGTACTTAAAAGAAGGCAAGTCCAGTAACTCGTTTGTGTGGCCTTTAAGTTTGCTTTTAACCTGCAATAAACAATTATAACAATCATAATCCAAAATTATAGCAACAGAGTTTTCTTTAACATGTAAAAAAAAAAAAATAACAATCCAAAATTATAACAACATAATTTATGATATACCACAGATCCTAATGGTATCATATATCAAAAATCTGAAGCCACGATATACGTACCAGCTGAAAATTTAATTCAAAATATACTCAAAGAGTTTCAAAGATATTAACCTGAAACAAGGAAACACAAACCAATGTTATGGATAGGGCAAGTCTGCATAACAAGGAAACACTGACAATATCATTAATCCTGAAACCATAGTACAAGTATTGCTCATTCCAATCCCGTACACCATCCTCACACCCGTCATCCTGATACCATAATACAACTTATATACAAGAAAAGAAAATTGATGATTGAATCAAACAAGAATAGAACTACCAACGACAATATAGCAGCGAAAAACCAAAGAAATCAAGTGGTATTCCAATAGTTCAAATAGAACCCATGCGCTCCACTAAGAACACTAAATGAAATCTTCTTGTTCTGCCATACAAAACAACAGCTGCAGTAGTCATAAAAAAATCAGAATATATTAATCAAAACGAAAGTTTAAGCATCCACAAAATAACCAAGCAATTCTTGAAAATACAAGCTACAATAAGCTCATAAATATCCAAATTCCATATTCTTAATTAACCCTAATCGGAATGACTGTAAAGTGAGATACAAATAAAAATTACTTCAATTATTACATGTTTAACAAATTTTACTATATTGATTCATGAATCCTGATCTAACATGGTAAAACATAGAAATCACATCCAACCAAACCTCAACAACATCACAGACAAGCGAAAAAAACTGATCAAACATCTAGTATTGAACATCAATTCTACATCCCCATCCCAATCAAATACACCGATCATGAATGAAAGTATCGCCAATTATTATCCACAATAATTACATGCATACAAGTCCCTTAATACCATATCCAAAATTAACTCAAATCCAAACAAAATCAAGCCAGATATAGAACTACAATCTTAAAAATCAACCTCAAAACACTTAAACCAGTAACTATCAAACAAACTAACTAGGGTTTTATATTCACAATTAACACCTGAATTTATCAAGACACGATAAAAAAAAAACAGATATAGAAAGAAACATAAGTGATTCTTTCGTTTCCCACCACCAAAGACAACAAAATATTATATTTCAGTTCTCATAGGAGTAACCCTAACTTCAACACCAGAGTAACCATCTTCAACAAGCTCTCTAATCAATACTTTGTTTAACTCAGCAAAGAATCATCCTTCTGCAACAAACTGTAAATCAAAATCGAAACAATTGATTTCAGCCTCAAAAAAATTACTAAAAAGTCACGAAAAAACAGAATTATATGATACAAAAAGAGGGAATGAAGGAGGATTTACCTTTCGTTTATAACTCATCTGTATCGCCATGATTACTCAGTACTAAACCCTCACTTGAAAACTTTGAAAACCCATTTGTTGATGATGAGTTTTTCACAAGGGAGAAAATGTAATATTACTTTTTGCCAAGATACAGAAGCATGAAATAAATATGTATAAATTCCTGACCCGACGTCATAATTATAAATACATACTGCTATCTTACATTCCACAAGAGAATTGAGAATGCATATTCATATCATGGCTAAAATTATCTATGTAAAATTTTTTGCATATATACGCGCCCGTAGAAATTTCAGGTTTTTACCAGGATAAACCCTCTTTATTTCATGTGCATCCATGCAAATTATTTGTATCAATCAAAGTACACTTATTATACAAAAATATGAACATTCGTGATGAATACCATATCATCTCTGAATAAAAAATATAAATTTAGATGCAGAGCATCTAAATGAAAAGTCGCATCGAACATCATCTCAAGTCGCAAAATTCCAAGGCTGAACTCCTTGAATATGTTCTGTAATAATTGCACAAAGGCCAAATGAATGTCAACACCAAAAGCGCACGAAAATGGTCCCAACACCAACAAAAAGGGAGAAAAAAGATACCAAAGACAACAACGCTAGCGCTAGCGTCAACCTTAACGCCTTGCTAGCCTTTAGCCTTTTTCCCTTTTCCTTGCTTGCGGCATCTTGCCCATACGCGCCAACCTTGCTTGCTCGTGTCATCCTTTCCCCTTGCTACTAGCGCCAATACTAAGCCATTACCATACAATATTGACACAAACTGTAACACCCACAATTTTCGTATGACGCTTACTCATAGACGCGTCATGGCCTGGGTTGAAGCTTCATCCTAAGCTTATAAATCTTACCCAGATATGCATTGGGTTGTGGATGCCTTGACCCTGAATTATAGTGTTAAGGCCCTATTGCGCGTGCTGCGTATTCGAGGAGGCATGATAGTGCAAAGGCACTATTATACCGAGATGAAGTTGCTTAAGTGAGAGCATCATAGTGCTAAGGCACTATTATGCCGTGATACATGATCCAATGCATCACATACCCGAAGTTGCATAAGTGAGAGCATCATAGTGCTAAGGCACTATTATACCGTGATGCATGATCCAATGCATCACCGAGCCGAAGTTGCGTAAGTGAGAGCATCATAGTTCTAGGGCACTATTATGCCGTGATGCATGATCTAATGCATCACCGAGCCTAAGTTGCGTAAAAGAAAGCATCATAGTTCTAAGGCACTATTATGCCGTGATGCACGATCCAATGCATCACCGAGCTGAAGTTGCGTAAGTGAGAGCATCATAGTGCTAAGGCACTATTATACCGTGATGCATGATCCAATGTATCACCGAGCTAATGTCGTTACTTGATAAATGCATCATAGTGCTAAGGCACTATTATGGCGTGATGCATTATCGAGAATGCATCACCGAGCCAAGAATGCTTGGCTTTGGCAAGAAATCTTAATTTTCGGCCCTGCATTCGATGGATGGCCCTTAGCTTTCAAATATTTATTTTTGGAAATGCGAATAAAACATATATATGGAGGGAGCTTTGCTTGAATGTACATGAGCGGTAATGCACATATAGATATGCGAAGTGGCCAATACGTTGGAGCATACTTGATGCATAAGCATCAATATGTTTGTAGCTTAACCGATGAAGCTTCAATGTGCATGAGTGGTAATGCACATGTAGATATACGAAGTAGCCTATACGTTGGAGTATACTTGATGCATAAGCATCAATATGCTGGTAGCTTAACCGATGAAGCTTGAAATTATGCGAAAGCATCTTTCGATCGTGTTACCTACTTGATAATGCATATTTACATAATAAATAGCGATAGTTATGCACAAGCTAGTGCATACCTTGCGAAAGCCCTCTGGCCTACACGGACTAGACTTTGATTGGCCTTTGGCCTTGCGATGAAGTTGGAATCGAAGTTGTCTTTACCTTAATAGGCTTAAGTTGCTTGTCCCTTTCGAATCGACCCTTTGATGAACTACCGTCATGCTTGATCCCATCAAGGTACGGGTTGCGTATGTAGGCAGCCGCAATGCAATGCATTGAGGTGCAGCACCTTGTCACTCATATCATCTAATTCGAGAGATGATTGCGACATTTGGGTAACTCATATCATCTGGATCGACAATGCTAAGCAAGAGATGATTATTGCCACACTTGATGGGGCAGTTGCAATTTCATTTGATGGATTGTTCATACTTCCTAGCAACCGTTGCGGCATGGAATGGCATGTGCCTGGATGTTGTACCCTTGGCAAGAACAAGATAAGTGCAGGCTCCAGCGCATGGCCGAAGCAGAATTGATGAAGCGAAAGCTTAGGTTTGAGATAGCCTAGGTGGTTGTCCAAGGCATAAGTTAGGCCTGGACAATGATCGAAATTATGCGATGCTTGCCAAAGGCATCCCCCTTAGCTTGTATAGCCTTCAGCCCTTGGTATAATGAGGGTAAGTTGGAATGGTATGCTAGTCAAAGGCGTTCACCATGGGCTTTAATGGCCTTGCACCCTTTGTAGGACAAGGGTGTGTTGGAACGATATGGATACTACGGTCTGAGTACCATGCTTGCAAAGCATGTTTGGAAAGGAAAATATAACTGGAACAGTATAAACGTAGCTTGAATGATGTGGGAACTATGTTTCGAGTAAAATGCTTACAAGGCATGCTTGGAAAGCAAAAATTTACCTGCACTTTCCAGCGAGAATTTAGGCTTTAAGGTCGTGTTATACTCTTTTAAATCACGCACCAGGGAGTTCTGTCCTGCCCAGCGCAGCGTGCCGGAGGCGAAATTTTTCGGTCTATGACATAAAGTCATTGATAGCATTATCATACAACAAACTCACGTGTTTTGAGTCCAGGACTCAACTAAGTCTACGAGAAATCAAAACAATTACATGGGGGGATTCTTCATGGGGTTTTCGCCTGGTGGTTACAGCAACATGCGGCATGGAAACACCCAATGATTAGAAAGTAACAAAGTAGTGGTAAAGGTTGAAGCAGTTAATAGAGTAATGGAGTAACGGTTTCCCGAATATTCCAAGGCGGTTATACTATTATCCCCATGACATCTATCTCTCCATCTCATCACTACCTCCACTACTTACAATGAAATCGTTTGTTCCCAAACTATTTTAAATAGGCTGCTTAGCCCATTCAGAAAACAGAATAAGCTTAGCATTCTCGTAATCTCTCTTATTCTCCACCTCTATACACAATTCAATACACATATATTTCCTTCAACTTTCTCTGCTTCCCCCTAAGATCAACCCATCTCCTTTTTTTCTGACAGAAGTAGGACGGAACGGCTACTATCGTGGTTTAGGCTTGTCTTGTACTATTTTGATTTCCGAATTCAAACAAAGTACCACAACGGTATTTTGTTTTGCCTTAGAGAAAATTTTTAGTTACTAACACAATTAATAAAACCTAGATCTAGAACTCCAAGTTTTTAAAACCATGTTTAATGAAGGAAGATATGGAATTTCAACTGATTGTGTAGTGGGATTAGGGTGTTTTTGAGGTTAATGATGGTGGTGGTAATACATAGGTCGGGTGAGAGGATTCTGGTGATGAAGAAGAAGAAAAAGAAGAAGAGTGAGGTAGGTAATATAAAGGGGGAGTTAGGGTTATGGATATAACACACGCACATGTATATGGCACACATGTGATATAGGGGTGGAATAATCTTTTAATGCAAAATGATTTAAAAAAACTGGGTGGAATAATACATGAAAGTGTTGCCGACCACACGATGTACTGGCACACTTATAATCCCCTCGTTTGTTAATAGGAACAGAGTTAGAGCAGTTGCGAAATTAGCAACGGGAAATATATGTTGCGAAAATTTAGCAACAGCTTTCTCAAAACTAGGTTAGAATTGAAAATAAGAAACAAAAAACATAAAAAAATTAAAACTAAAAAAAAAAATAAGAAATAAAAAACAAATACACTAATAAAGTTTAATCTCAAACTCATCGTCGCTATCATATCTAGTGTTTCTAATATCTAACATAAGGTTGATCGTCGATGAATTTAGTGTTTCTAATCTCAAAATCATCCTTTTGAATAGGTGATTGATTATTATTAATATCAAGAGTTGAGTTAACTACACAATTATCATCAAAAATCCCCAAAGATTAGTCCTTTTCAAGATAGTGATTGATCAAATATGTATTATTAACAGTGGGAATGTGAGAACCAGAATTCTTCTTTATCCCTTTCCTCCTAGTATTAATCAAGACCTCTTTTAATTTTGTTCCCACTTTCTTGAAGTTCTTAGAGTGAACCCTATATTCTTTGTTCGTACTCAATGAAAATCTCCTCCAAGCTAGAATGTGCCACTTCTTCACTTACTCTAGTATATCTAGGCCAATTATCTTCTATTTGAATGGGTGAATGGTCATATTTACGATCAAAAATTGGGCGAGACATATTATAAGCATAGGCTGTTGAAGAATAACAATGAAACTACTATGGCCATGGGAGAAGGACTTTACCACTTGATTCTTCACAACTTGTATTTTCTCGGTATTATAAACTTCACAAAAATTCACTTCTTTTGATTTTTTTCCGCTCTTGTACTTAGTCTTCAACTTGAATATAGAATTCTGCTCCTTGTTTTGTTACTTCACTTTGAATCTGAATTTTGCTCTTGTAGTGTTGCTTGTAAACCTTGAACGTCTTCAACTTTCTTCAAATTTGTAATATTCTGCTTGTTGATGATGATGGTGTTTATATGGACCTGTTGTCGATACAAAGAGAATGGTACCAACTGCAAATCAAACTACAAGGTAAGTTTTTTTGGCATTTCTGATGTCACCCTCATGATTGATATTAACACTCAAGAGATCAAAAAGTAATGTTAAAATGGTGCGAGGTTGGGTAGCTCATCATTCTACCCTGAGTTTGCATAGATGAAACACTTTAAACGGAGAATTTAGACAGGTACAAAGAATTGAAGGTTTTAGTGCCTCACTCATATATGGGTAGTGAATTATCAGCTTTTCTAATATTGTATTCTTTCTGCACCTGTTTTTCCACCGGGGCGGTTTAAGTCCCATTTTGTCAACTACTATCTTTCAACAACTAAGAAACCCGAATATAGTTCTCTAATACTTCTAAGTTCAGTAATTTTGGTACGAACTCTGTATGTAAACGTAGTGAGAAGTATATTAAGTTACTCTAAAATATCTAAAAGTTAGAGGTTTCATGCAAATAGTTACAAAAAATCAGAAAATTTTCTACCTAAGAAGTGAATTCTTAAGATTCTATATACTTAACCACTTCCCTGCACTTAAAATTTACATTTTCCTTAATGTAAATTGACTCATCCAATTTAAAACAAGGTGGGAAGTCCTATAATGATATGAAAATTCAGAAATAATAACAAGAAAAGGTAAAAGAAATTCTAAACCAATGGGTTTCCTCCCATACAACGTTTGGTTTAAAGTCGTCATCCCGCCTCTCTAGTCACCCGTAGACCAACAATCTGAAAATTTGGGGGTCCACCCATTGAAAAATATTCATTTCTAACAATAACTTCACAAGAATATTAGTACAAGAAAATAGAATTGAAGTTATCGCCCGATAAAAGTTTCCTCCACAATTAGTCTTTTCTAAACTTCAAAGTGTAAAAAGAACATAGAATTTGGGAACTTCTACGGTTTTCTTCTCGTAAACTTGTATAGCATGAGAATAAAGTATCTCCAATGGAGGATATAGAGAAGCAAAGTTATTCAACAATACTTCCGAAGCACATACATTCAAACCAATAAGATGTAAAGGAGAAGAATCAATAGGCAAGGGATTAGTAAAAAATTGAAAAATCTCTTGTATCACGGATCTTTAAATAATTCAAGTGAATTACTTACCTCATGTGTATCGTGGTCCTTTATCAAACTCTTCAACTAATATTCATCAGTTTCCGCCTCAATGAAAATTTCAGCGTCAACTTTATCATTATAATTGTTGGTATGTTCAATTGGGTCTTTCACAACATCATTCAATTCAGTTTCATTCTCATATATGATATATTCCTCTTTTTCTTCATCTTGATACCAAAAAGATTCCATTATACACCTTGTAGGGATGTTATGGATTGGTTCGAATGATCTACTTTCGTACTCATCGTCGCTATCATATCTAACATAAGGTTGGTCGTCGATGAATTTAGTGTTTCTAATCTCAAACTCATCCTTTTGAATAGGTGATTGATTATTATTTATATCAAGAGTTGAGTTAACTACACAATTATCATCAAAAATCCCCAAAGATGAGTCCTTTTCAAGATAGTGATTGATCAAATATGTATTATAAACAGTGGGAATGTGAGAATAGTTCTGATATGGAGACCAGAATTCTTTTTTATCCCTTTCCTCCTAGTATTAATCAAGACCTCTTTTAATGTTGTTCACACTTTCTTGAAGTTCTTAGAGTGAACCCTATATTGTTTGTTCGTACTCAATGAAAATCTCCTCCAAGCTAGAATGTGTCACTTCTTCACTTACTCTAGTATATCTAGGCCAATTGTCTTCCCTTTGAATGCATGAATGGTCATAATTACGATCAGAAATTGCGCGAGACATATTATAAGCATAGGCTGTTGAAGCAACCGACTCCATACATAGCATAAATTATCGCATCTCATCCAACAAACTATAAGAAACATGAAAAAAAGCACAAGTATCCTTCCCTCCTTATAATTGTCCACTTACATACCCTCCATGAGAAGGTTGGCATGCATGAGAATAATCAAAAGGGTACGTGGAATATTGGTCATTATCAAAGGATTAGTTGTGTTTATACTCCCCGTAAGATTGGATATTGTCATAGTGTTGTTGAGGTTGAAATCCGTATTAATTTTTGTAATATGCTCATTCCATAAAAAAATAAGTACCTGAAATAAGATTCTCAAAACTAGGTTAGAATCGAAAATAAGAAACAAAAAGCAGAAAAAATAAATAAAAATAAAAGCAAAATTAAAAATTAAAAATAAATAACAATCCGCTGCCTCCCCGGCAGTGGCGCCAAAATTTGATGTGTTTCGCAGCACGTCAAAATTATATATTACTTTCTCACTACTTATGATTTATTATGAAAGAAGGGTAAGAAAGGATCGTTCCCACAAAGAGGTCTGGATTGTTATTCGGTTTCGAAATCTTATGTAAAAGGGGGGATTTTTAAGATTTAACAAAAGTAAATTAAACTAATTAAGAAACCTAAGAAATTGTAGAAAAGAATCAAAGAGTTGAGAAAATATTGGTCA
>JAJJMC010027464.1:4334920-4390484 GCA_023531435.1 Papaver californicum | reverse complement strand
ATTCAAGAAGAAAAGAAATTGCAAACCCTAGATGTGAGAAAACTTCCATGCGGAACCTACAGATAGAAGTAGAAGAGGTGAGAAGAGAACTAGGTGAAAACTTAGATATATCCCTCTCTTGTTCAAGTTGTTATTTATAGCTTTCTCCCTTATAGAATTCCTTTTGGAGTAGAACTCTTATTCCTAATATAACTCAAACTCTTCACTTTCCAAATCTATGTCATTCTACAACCCTTGGAAAGCTTCCATAACTTAATAGAAATAGACCCAACTCACGACCACAATTCAGTCCTTATAAAAAGCTTATAATTGCCTTCACGGCTAACCCATTGAGACATTCCTTCAAGTACTTAATGTGCGTTTCTGGTGGTTGATTCAGGTGAGAGTTGGTTTGTTAATGCAACTGCTATACTTCTTTCCTTCAACTATTAATCATTCACAACTGAGTCATAAAACTCCAATTCAGCTCATAGCAGTGAGTTCTTCTCTATCTCAATTTTCGGACATCAATTAAGTCATCGTCATTACTTCAACTATGGCAATATTGAATCAATTATTTTCATTTTCTTCATTCTCTGCTACACGAACCCATCTTCTTTGTCAATCGTTATTGTTGCATCAACCCACAAACTCATCATTCTTCACAGTAATTCTTCTTTCTCGCTAATTAAACCACTTACACTTCCATTATTACCAAACAAACTCAATTGCAACCAAACTTTTTCCCTTTCGAAACCCTTAACCTGAAATCATCACAGGTCACTCTCCATACCTCATCAAATTTTAACATCAACCACATCATACTCGAATTCATAAAACCCATTCTTTCCTTCTAATTCTTCTTATCTTTTCCCATAATTTCGAATCACTTCCTTCACTTCCTTCCACAGCGAAACCTAAGTTATTCACTGAATTCTTGTTCTCAACCATCTTTCTCTCTGCATCGAGTTTAAGCAACTCATATTCAAAATTTTCTCTACCATCTTCACTGTCTCCTCCTTGCATTCTATTGTTTCTCATTCAATCCAAATTCAACATCATCGTTCACAACCTCAAAAACTGTCAAATTCCAAGTCCTTCTTACTGCCACATTTAAATCCAGCTTCTTTAACCCTCTCCACACAAGCACAGAACTCGACGTTAGCAACCATTCTTTTTTTATGCTAAAACCCATCTTCTTTTTTAAGGACTCAACTTCACTTGAATTCCATCACCAACTACAACCACTATCTCGATCTGAATCTTGCTCGCTTCTTTCACACCGCAGTAGTAGCAACAATTTTCTCGGTGTCTTGTTTGTTCTCTCGAATTTGACCACATAACTGAGCTTCTCCATATATTTTTCCATGTTAACGGCAAATCCTGGCTCACAACTTTAAGTCGAGACCTAGCCAGTTAGGTTAAATAAGAAACTGAGGTGGACCTTATCTAAACGTGGTCTGCCTCTTTATAAGCAAGCAGTTTGACTCCCTTTAGCACATATTAATAGAACATTAGGCCTCCCCCTAGTAACTTATCAATTCATTTATAAACATGATGCCTCCTACTAGTTTCCATATTTGATGCATTAGAGACTTGTGTGCTCTCTAGCTTTGTGCCCATAAACACCTAATGCTTCCAAGCAATGTCGTGAGCTCCTATTTGTCTTCTTTTGCTTCTTGTGGCTCCAAAATACCTATAAAATATAAAACGAGAGTAATATACACAAAATACAAGAGAAATAACTAGAAAATCATAAGAAATTGATATTCAAATAATGTAAATCATGCACCTACCATAAAGCTATATAAACAAACTTTGCATGTGATGTTTTCAACAAATACAACTGTAAGAACTTAACAGAATGGAAAAAAATCAAGTCAATAGCTACTAACCTCGGTTTGAAAGATGATTTCTTAGTTTGTTTTTCAATGCGTCTTTAGATCTTCAATGAGTAACTAGAGATTGTGTCAACACTATATGTCATAATTCTAAACTAATGAAGTTTACTTTAGTAAGCAATTCAAGCGATCGGGTTTCATAACTAAACTTGACATACCAACGCTTAGTGGGTTCAACAGAGAAGTGTTCTAACAAAACCATTTGATTGAATCATCTTCAGATCTTACAGTTAGTTGAGGTCCAAGCCTTCTCATCATCTCGGTATAGTTGGATTTATCACTGTCATATGTTACATTACGGTTTTATTATTACCAGTTTACTTGTTCATCTATACATTCTTCTATTGTCCATAACTTTGTTCTTTTTTTCTTGTATATTGAGGGGTAAGACTCTTTCGTAGAACCTACATACAACCACTTATCATGCCAAAAAAAAAGTAGTTTTCTTCATTACTCACGGTCAGTTCCATATGCTTTAATTGTACATATTCAGTTTTCAAGATTCATTTCCATGTGCCACTTTCTTGAGCAATGTTCACGTCTACTGGGATTATGGTATCTGGATTTGTGTTTGTCCTTTCTTATACCATCTTTCTCCATAAACTTATCTTCTCCTTGATGTATTTCCAGATCCATTTTGATAATAGGGCTTTAGTTGCATATTTCAAGTTTAATAATAGAGGTTTGTGCTTGTCCTTTCTTATAATATCTTCCTCCACAAACTTATCTTTTCCTTGATGTATCTCCAGATCCATTTTAATAATAGGGCTTTAGTCGTATATTTCAAGTTTCTTAAGCCCAAACCACTTGCATTCTTAGGTCTATGGATCATTCCCCATGCCTCCCAACACAAGTCAACATTTAATAAGGTGAAGGAAAAAATTTACCAATTTTCTTAAAAATTTAATCCCCTTTAATATGACATGGATTGTTAAATTCCTATAAAGGATCATCTAAAAAACAAAGAAGATGGAATAAAGGAGGTAAAAAAACCATTTGCCACATAATTTTTACATTATCTCTTAAAATTTCCTTTAGAAATGAAATTGTCAATTAATTAAATCCTATGTGTCTTTGAAAATGGGAATTACAATTTTACCCATTATAGCAACTCCAACGGTACGAGCATACCAAAGAGCATAACCCAAATTTGTTTTCTCTTTGGTCCACCCGTAACATAGCGGTTTTCGACCAAAATATGCTCATACGCTTTTCTAACCAGACGCTTGTTATTGGGCGTAATTCTAGCTGAACGTTAGATGGAACAGACGTCTTGCTGGTGTAACGCATTGGTGTTGGGCGTAGATTTGGGTAACGCTTCATTTTAGAAGTTACACTAAGAAACGCCTGGAACCAGACGCACTTCTATTGGAACGTTGCACACTCATACGCTGTCTTAACCAAACGTATGTTTAAGCGTCAACACAAAGTAGCGTCTCTTATCCAAGCATAGTCATATAGGAACGTATGAAAACTGAGCGTTGTCTTGTGTAGATGTTTACTCACAGGCGTCATCCCAGTCAAACACCGGAATCACAAACGCTACCTTATAAGAACGCCCATATATGAATGTTCCCTTACATGAACGTTGGGAAACCTGGAATTTGCTCGTATTGAAATTTTCCTAAACGTTCCCTTACATGAACGTTCATTCTATGTTAAAAGAACGTATGGAACTAACGTTCCCTTAATTGAACGTGCATTCCCTTAATTGAACGTATGGAGCGTATGGACAATTAAGGGAACGTTATAACGTATGGAGCATATGGACAATTAAGGGAATGAACCAATTTTATTAACTAATGAGAACATATGGAGCGTATGGAGATGATTAGTTAAATAAATATGGAACAATTGTCTATTTGTTCCATTAATAAAAGAACGTTTGGGCTATTAATGAAAGAACTTACAGAACTATAGGCGTTGTCTTAGAAAGATGTATGCTTTGCCGGTGCTTTGTTAAGGGAGCGTGTGTTGTCTGGCGTCCTCTGAACAAGAATCCTGATATACAGGCGCTATTGCAGTGGAACGTTTGAACCAGGCGTACATTTGGGTTGCGCTTCTCCAATGAGCGTTGTGTTAGTGTAGCGTTACATCATACGCATTCTTGTGTGGCCGTTTCATCAGGCGTCGGTCAACTGTTGCGTTCGTGTTTGAGAACGTTGTCTTACGAGAACGTCTGGGTTCGAACGTCTTCTTAACAAAACGTTTTATTGTTAACGCTACACCAGAACAACGCCCGAGTGTATATAGGTTTGGTCCAGTTTTGGGACCAAGTTTAGTCCCGAACAGTGTTTTCTCTGGACCAATTACCATTTTACCTCGCCCGTTGTGCCTCAAATTTGGCGACCAAAGACCAAATATATGGTTTGGTCTTTGGTCTAGTCGTCCGTTGGAGTTGCTCTTAGAGATGTTATTAGTATAGACCGTTTTGACATTTTCTATAATCGTATATATGTATTAAACAAAAATGACTTGGATGTGTTGACCCTTAATTTCACTACCTCTTGCTTTGTTTTTTCACTGTTGATTCGGGATCTTTTCACCGCACCTTCTTCTCTTTCATTGCCTCTGTAACTATGGAAGGCTGCAATAATCAGTGTTTAATAAGATTGTAGAGCTACCGCCAAAATTGATTTTTGTTAGAACCTTGTAGACGGATAGATTCAATAACATTTCAAAATACATAAAGCCCATGGGAGTTGAAAAACACGAATAACGTAGGTGAGCTTGGGTTGGATGATTTATTTTTTTCTACTCCCTCTGTTTCAAAATTTATACGTATCGACAGAGAAAATAGATAACTAAAACTGTTTTGGTAATATTTGTGGCGCGATATGTTTAGAGTTGATACGATTAAGATCACAATACTCATTACTCTAGAATTTTGATTATTAAATCACAAATGTATCTTTTCTTCTTACGGTAAATTATGATATACATGAATTTCAATTTCACACCTAATTATCCTAGCTATATTGGGGCCTACGAGAATTATTTTGGGACGACCACTAAAAGACAAAATAGGGTCATTATGAAGAAACAAAAACAAAAATCCTTTATTCAACTATTTATGTTATTAACTAATATGCCTGATTAGTGTTAGTTAGTTCAAATGTTAGTTAAATTTAGTTGGTGATTATAACTAGATTATAGTTAGTGTTAGATGGTAAGAATTAAAGTAGAGTTTTCTTAAAATTTTGAAGAAGAAGGAGAAGAACTAGAGGAAAACTAGGGTTTTGGGGTTTTGGTAGTAAATATGAAATTTGATTGTATCGAAGTATATTCTAGTGGTGAAGAAGAAGTGGGTGCACAAACATATCGCAAATCAGATTATCGTGCTTTCGATCCTACCGATTTGGGGTTTTTGTTGGACGAACAAGACCGTGTGAACCAAAGCATAGATGAGGATTTTTATAAAGAAAATGAAGATTCAACCAGGAAAAAAATACATCTTAATGCTTCCAAACGTCAGGTATAACCCAAACATGTATATGTAGTCTACAATCTCCAAAAAGGGATTTTTCTTTTTACAAATTTGACTTATTTTCTGGCCTCCATATAACCCAAAATCAGCGGTTACAATGACATCGTAACCAACGATTCTACCTCCTCTCAGAATTTACAAACCAGAATCGGTGGTTATGGTCATGAACAACGACTGATTCTGGTTCAGTTTTGGGGGAATTTGTGGGTCAAATAATCGATCGATGTGTGTTGGTCTATGTAACGATTCTATTCGAAGAAGTTTCCAGAAGAATTACGCTTTGTTGAATGCTAGAATCGTTACATAAATCATTTCACTTGTGCCGATTCTATCATTTAAAGATTTTTTTAAAAATCATGACTAGTTAGAATCGATGGATATGAGAGGACCTAAAGACCGAATTTATAGAATCGTTCGGAACGACTATTACCTATCCGCCGATTCCCTTATCCTAATTTTTCAATTTATGTTGTAGATTGTTCAAGCGGTCGACCACCAACCTGAACCCGTATCTAAGATGGCCCTGATACTTCTGCCCACTACTAGACTGATTTAATGTAGGAAAAGAAGGAGGATGCAAGAAATGGTTTGTGGACAAAGGCATGGAGATCAAATGCGCATTAGTCTTAGGTCGTCGTTTGAGGCGTGATCGTTTGGAAATGTGTTTGCGAGATAAATGGCAAGCATGAAAGTCATCAAGCAAAGAACAAATCGTATGTGAAGAGGACGTCGAGGATCTACACGAGTAAGTCAAAGTCAAAGAAGCATGATTGCCCGTTTAAGATTATAGTGAATATACTCAATGGTGTATATAAGCTTTCTAAAGTGAGCAATGGTTGTCATAATCATAATTGATGTTAATCGAACTATTCGACACTCTCCTTAATCTTAAGTAAGACATTTTTTCATTAATAGATAAACACTTAAAATTACATATTTATTTAAAAATTAGGAGATATTTGTTTGCCGATGCGAGACGCAACTATCATGGCAGCTTCGAAATGATAAAACGACTCTCCTCTCCATTTGGTATATGCATCATGTGCCACAAACTTATCTCCTCTCTGCCTAGCAAGAAACTCGTTGTACTTGATGCACAACTTCTTAACATAAAAGAACCTATCAGAAAATAGTCGGTTGTGTAATCATGGCGTGGACCTTTCCAATTTGCTTCTGTCTTGGGAACGTAAGGTCTTGTTTTACCAGATTCTAAAATATACGCTCATCTCGATGTTTTCCGAGAAGATCAATGACGACGTAATAACTCCTAATCCATTCCGTCTCATCCACAGTGGACTCTAACATTTCCCTTCGTTGGAATTGGTCGTACACATCTTTTCTTGAGTTCCTCTTTTTCCATGGCAGTCATTGGTTTGCTTCTTTTGTATTTTCT
The DNA here is from genome assembly GCA_023531435.1 of Papaver californicum. NCBI lineage: Eukaryota > Viridiplantae > Streptophyta > Magnoliopsida > Ranunculales > Papaveraceae > Papaver > Papaver californicum. The sequence goes on along the minus strand of JAJJMC010027464.1, from coordinate 4,383,724 downwards.
TTTCTTCCATAGCACTTATTGATTTATAGTTGATGATGATGATGGAGTAGTTCGTTTGCATCTTCTGAGTATCTCTTCAGTTGAATTGGTAGTTGATGATGGACTTTACATTGCAAAAGAGTTTTACTTTGAAGGAAACAGTGAATGTTGAAGAAAGATTTGTTTGAATGAAGTAGTGTATGATGGAGAATGGTTTATCCTATTTATATGCATAAAGACAACGACTATATTTTCAAAAAGAATTCAAAAAACTAGTCGTTGAGCCTAAGTTTGACCATGTGCAATGAAAAGTAACACATAAGATGTAATATAAAATTTTTTCAAAGAAAAATTAAACCTTATATTCACAACGATCCAAACATGACAAGTCTTTCTAATAAACCATAAACTATTTTTAAAAATAAATAAACATCCATAAACATAACAAATCATTTTTCAGCACCCTCTCACTTATTAGGTTGATCAGCTTCAGCGGCTTTAACAGCTTTCTTAGCATCTAATGCCTCATGAAACTCCCTCCATAAAACAATGTTTTCGGTTCTGAGGGTTGCAATACTAATGACCTCGTCAAGTTCTTCCAAAAAGAGCTCTCTAAGAATCCTCTTCACTTGCTCCATCTTTGTCTTTCTTCCAAATGGAAAACCAAACTTATACTAGTTTCGCATAATTGGTGGCTCCGGCTTTCTAAAAACATTACACTCACGGATTTCTGTATAATAGCTAGTACCCTTGTCATTGTTCTTCATGCTTGCAAAAAATAAATTGAGGGGAAAAAATAAGTATGGTTAAAGAGAAACAAAAATCAACAATCACCAACTCAATCAACAACACAATCAGTAAGGGAACAAAATGAAGTCAACAGAATCGGTGGTTAGGATAATATTTATCCACTGATTCTAACCAAAGAAATGTACAAAAAACGAGTAAGAATGAATCTTGTCCAGAATCGTTGGATAAGGTATGTCTTAACCAACGATTCTTATATGAAAAAAGTAAAAAATGAAGCCGAAGAATCGGTGGATACACTATGTCTTATCAAACGAATTTATATGGTATTTTTAAGGGAAATAACCAGGTTCTTATCCAACGATTCCCATCTCAGAGAGGTAAATCTATTTATCAAGGTAGAATCGTTGGATACAACAGATCGTATCCATCGATTCCCATATGAGAAAAAGTAAAAAAAACAAAAAGGTAGAATCGTTGGATACGATCTGCTGTATCCAACAATTCTGGATATGGTAATTATGAGCGAGTAATATGCTTTAGAATCATTCGAAGTTGATATATCATACCCAACGATTCTGATGCATGTTCTCAGGTTCATGAAGATCATACAGAATCGTTGGGTACGATACATCAACATTGAACGATTCTGGAAAAAAATTTAAGAATTTGATTCGCTAAAAGTAAGATTTTAAACACTGATATAAATCAAAAATGCTATTAGAAGTATGGGTTTACATAGATTTACCTTGTATATCGAGTGAGATGGGAGATCCGACAAAAAAAATTTAAAAAAATGGATCAGGGTTTTTAGGATTTGATGGAAATGAAAAAAATAAAATTTAGGGTTTTGTTACATTTGGAATGTAGTGAAAAATGGAAAGATTTTTATATTTATATAAAAACGAAAGTATTAGGGTTTAATTAATAAGTTGGGGGTAGTTTAGTTTTTTATTAATATCTAATTAGACATCCTTTATCCGCTATCTTGATGGATGTAAAATCATATAGATATAAAATAATTTTTGTAGGTCCTAATGTAGCCATGCTAATTATTACGTACCAGGTACACCTTGCTAGAAATGCAAGAAATAATATTCTCTAATTTCTTTATTTATTTTTTTTATTATTTTTCTAATTCAGTGTTGGGGAGAGACTTTGTTTGTGAGGATTTTACCTCAACTACATGCCGACAAATATCCTTAACACCAAACAATAGGGAACCTGTTTGATATACGTGATTCCAGGTAATAGGACCGCAAAACTAGATTTATAAAATACATATTCTCAAGATTTTGGCCCTACCTTGACCCAGTGCATTACGCATAGGAGAAACTTAAGAGAGATATCTCTCAAGCAAACTAACTTGACAGGGGGACCTTCGACTAGACAAAATGAATGATAGTGACCATGCATGCCATACCAACTTCCATGTGAAAAAAGGAGATCGTTTCTTGGCGGAGATTGATAATATGTTACTTCACATTATATGCTTTATCTTTTAATGTTTGATGGGTAATAAATCATAGCGCAGTACAGCACCATGTGCATAATGAGTGGCGCCCTTTTAAGTACACACCACACTATAAGCTTTCCATAGTCACATGTGAACACTAATTAAAACTATTTATCATTAGGTGGTACTAGTATTCCCGTAGTTTACTACTGATAAAAACGGGTCATTGGTCGGGTTACGGTCATAGGTTGTGATCGTTGTAATGTAATTTGACGAGTATAAATATATTTTGGCAAAAAATAAATAAAATAAATAATTAAATTTCTATCTAACAGTTTTAACATACGTAAAAACGGTTATAACAGGTTTAAATAAAACCGTTATCGATGTTATTTAGACATTAGTGTCAATGACCCTTACGGACACGCTATATAGGCATGAATATTTTAACGGCTATTTTTTAAACCTTACTATTGATTGATCGATGGAGCGTGGTTTTGGGATACTAATAGTGTATTATATGAGTACAAGAATACAGTACAACCTAATAGTGGTTTTGACATACTAATAGTGTATTATATGAGTATGATAATACAGTACAATCTATAGAAACCCATCGACTGTAAAAATGTGGAAAAGTAATCTTCTAGATAGTCTATCAGTTAGTTTTTTGAAGAAACTGAGAAATTTTCTTCTAATTTGTTGACTGAGCACCATGTGACTAGACAGTCTTTTTATCAGATAATTACTCCTTTGATTTCTGTTATGCATGCTATTATTTTAGAAAAACCTATTTTTCTGAAGAAGAAGTCAAATAAATTATGTGGTATTTTGGCTCAAACAAATCACCAGGACCAGGTGATTTTACAATGGAGTTTTTTAAATTGCTTTGGAGGTAAGTTAGATTTGATGAAGGTTATAAAAGAATTTGAGTTTGTTAGTTCTTTGAATTGAAGGCTAAATTGTACAAATCTAATTTTGATTCCCAAATGTAGTGGTGTTGACTCTCTACATAATTTTAGGCCCATAATTTTAATTGGCAGTGTCGACAAGATAATTTCCAAACTGCCACTAGTCCAGAAAGGGTTATCATAACGCTTTTAAATGACGAATTAATTAGTGAATAAGGTTTTATATACAAATTCCATCATATAACACAAAAATAATTGGGCCTATCATTTAACGCAAAAAAAAACATCATTCTCATATGTGGTAATTTACTAGGTCTGTGATTTAATGATGAACTATCAGATGGCGGAATAAGTCCAACAAATATTTTTAGTTTTTATACGCCCAACTCTAATCTTCTATTGCGTGTCCAAAAATGGCTAGCCATATATAATGTCATGTTTCTATGAATAGAATTGTGTTTACGACAAGCTACCCTAGTTAATATTTCATAACCCCCCTTTCTTTGTCTCTCTAGATTTTCTATTCCAACGTAAACATCACTCCACCACCACCATCACAGTCTCTCTTTATCATCTTTGTAGTAGTAACGATGGCAAGCTAGGATGTAGAACACAGTATGGTTGAAGAAGAAGAGACATCAGCATCAGCTGGTATTAAAGAAGAAGATACTAATGCACATATCGTACTTATTATTAAAGGACTATTTAACATTTAGTACCCAACAAATGTTCAACACATTGTTTTGGTATCCAATATTTAAAATATTAAGAGCTGGTACCTTGACCCATTTGACCCTTCAATTGACCGTTAAAATTCTCTTTTAACCTATATTTATTTATTTTCTCTAATTACTATTTTTTTATTTTTTTATTTTATAAATTTTCCCCTCTTTCTAAACCTTATCTTCTTCCTTATTTTGTTTTGGATCGAGCTTTATTGATTCATTAACAAAAATGACGCCGCCGCTGCTAGACTACCACTGCCAAATCCAACACTGATTCTGTCAATGACACTGGATAATGGAGAACATTACACACGATTGTATAGAACATGTTCTTTATATATGATATCGAGAATGTATTCCGATCTAAATACAATCAAGAAGAAGGTTTACTTAATGTTATTAAACCACCAGATGTGTTATAACATAAGCTTGATGGGGTGTTTTTTGTTCGAATTTTGGTTTCCGAAATATCTATAACTTCAATATCACCTACATCTAGGAAGGGTTTAGGAGGATTAAATGCAGGTAATGTTGTAATCAAATCTAAATCCATTAAAAGAGCACCCAACATTAATCCCATTTTGACGTATTCCAAATGGATAAGGAATCGAAACATTACCGCATTTGGCTTCACAACCAGTTTTTGCTTCGAAGAATGAACTCTCTAATGATGCTGCCCCTATTAGAGTTATCCATGAAAGTTGCAGAAGTATATGAAAAGCTACAGAAACATAATTTCACATGTAATCACTATGTTTGCTGGTTTAATTGGGTAGGAGCCATGGATGCTGGCAACTAGCTATGTTGATGAAATTTCAGTGAAATATTTATGTATTATTTAACCAACGAATGCATAATTGATACGTTTTAAAATTTTGCCATTCCCACGAAAACCCTTAAGTTGGTCATTTGATCCTTGTGATTATGCATTCATCGGTCGGTATACATTCCAAGTGTTGGCTTTGGCGGTAGTGGTCTTTGTTAATGAACCAGTAAAGCTCGATCCAAAATAAAAGAAGGAAGAAGATAAGGTTTAGAAAAAGGTGAAAATTTGTAAAATCAAAAAAAAAAAAAAATAGAGAAAATAAAATAAATATTGATCAAAAGAGAATTTTAACAATTTTAACAGTAAATTGACATGCCAAAGGGGTCAAGGTACCAATTTTTAGTATTTTAAATATTGGATATCAAAATAATATATTGGATATTTATTGGATACCAAAAGTTAAATAGCTCATTATTAAATTTGAAGAAACTGTTACTAGTGAAGAAGAAGACGATGTTATTCTCGATCTGTATGTATCAATTTTCCAATTCTCGTTCTCTTTACCTATTGATTTTCCGGTTTGATTTCATTCGACTGACTTGGGTTTTTAGTTGTACTGATTCGTTTTGATGGTATTGTAATTCTAAAAAGGTGAAACTGTATCGAATGGAAAAAAAATGAGGAGTTGGAACTGTGAAGATTCTTAAACATTAGCAGACTGAGAAAGTTTGTTTTGTTATAGACAATCTAAGACATTGAAGATCTGTGCTAGTCATCTAGGTTTATCGTTTTTTTGTTTTTGAATTGATTTTGGGTTTATTTGAGGTTTTGATTTGATCTGTTAGATTTGATTAAGGGGTTTTTTGTGATTTTTTGTTTTAGTGTTACCAACTATTTCTATTTAAGAACATGCTGGGAATGAGAAATCATGTGTATGTCACGCTACTGATTTCTCTGATGGTGAATTTAAAGAAGAGTTGTTTTGTGTTCGACTTGCATCTATTGAGAGTAAGTATTTGCTTGAGATTTTCATTGATTTTAATTTACTATATTGGTATTTTATTTCTGTATATTTTGAAGAGCGTTTTGCAGTTACCATTAGGGTTGTCTTTGTTTTCTTATTTGATTGCTCATGTTAATAGGCATAATAACCCAATGTGTGTCATATGGTTTAGGACATATGTTGAGTCTTTTATTTGTGAGTTGAGGCTTTGTAGTAGGTTACAATGACTGTTGTGCGGAGATCTATTTTCTTCTTGACTTTTTACTGATTCGGTTGAGGGTATATCTTGAGTTTAGATTATTATAATGTAATGATCTTTGGTTAGCTAAGTTAGTTTCAATGTTCTCATGGGAAGGCTTACCAATTCGATCTCACTATCAAAAGGGTAAGGGTATAGATGTTAATTCCGCTATATTACTTAGTGATACCATTAGTTTATTAACTTTTTGAGTCTCATAAACATAATTGCAGAATAAATTTTCCAGAATTCATTGACATAAAATGGCTTCAAGTCTTGATGATTCTTCAATGATCAAGCCAACATTTGATGAAATTTTGCATTCTACTTCAAACTGTTTGCAATTAGTATGGTTAAAATGAATGCAAATTGAGTATTATATTATTCCCCAGAAATGTGCACATTCTAAGAGTCTCATTTTTTAGATGTGAACATAATATTCTAGAGGCATGTAGCTACGCATACCATCACATGAGCCAATTGTTATTGTTGCTAAAGCCATGGATACCTCTCTCCTTAGTATGTTACTTATTTCTACTTAAATCTATGAATAATATTTTCCTTTGCAGTACTGGAATACTACATAAGGTTGCTGAATCAAATTTTGAGGTATTGTAGCCTTCTTTGGTGCTGGTGTATCTTATTTGTAAGCAAAGCTAGATGCAGGAAGACGGAATTGACACAAGAAGATATGATCATACCTCTACTAGCTCTTGTCAGCAGATGAAACTTTCTATAAATTAATAGGAATACGCTTATGTTGATCGTAGAGTATGAATAATATTTGAGATGAAATATGCAAGGTCAACCAATTTATACCCAAATATTCACTTCACTATTATGATTTTATCTGTCATGTAACATTTGCTGAATGTGTCAAGTGATGTATGTCCAAGTAGCGTGGTTTGATTTTTTTCCTTGACTATTAGGCATCATATTATTCCAAAATAATTTTTATGAGAGCAGGTTAATTTCACAAAGGAGTTCAATGTGGCTATTCATGTGCGCAGTTGTACAGATCTGGACCATTCACAGATGAATTTCTGATCATGTATACAGAATTTCTTATCCCCCTCTAGTTGTCATAATTATACTAGGCAAACTACACAAAAGGTGTAAATACTTTTCTTACTTGGAAAACTGAATTCTCTTATGAGTCTATAACCCACAAGGGAAGAGCATAAGTTTGTCTCCCTTTCTAGCTCGTACCTAGATTGTTTCCACATCTTCATTTTCTCTTTCAAAAAATGTTTCTTCCTGTTTTGGTTATATACCTTTGCTGCTGTAATCTTTTATAGCTTTGAAGTTTGTTGAGAGTGTTTTTCAAACTAACTTGGCATCTTCTTACACGGGATACTGGGATTACTCAACATCTCCCTTACGTATTGCTTTTTGAGGAACTGAAGGGAGTTGTTGCAAGTGCTTTTCATGATTTTACTTCACCACCCAGCAGTGCCGAATATAACTGCCTCGTTAATGAAATAATGGAGCCAAGTGGGATGTTATTCGATGTATATTGAATACTTTGGAGATGTTTCACTAGGTCATATGATTTGGTGGCCAAAAACTTCTGTAATCCTATAGGAGAGACCTAACTAAACTGCAGATTAACTAGCAGTTTTAGTAGATTGAATGTTTCAGTTCATATTTGTAAGTGTGATTTTGAGTTGTAAATGCAGGTTAAATTTATCCTTTTTTGGTTGACGTGTAAGACTGAATTCATCTTCTTCTTCTTTTTTTTGAAGCATTGAATTCATCTTTTAAATGCAATATATATCATATTCCATATTCTTTTTCAGATTCAGCCGATTTAATATATATCTTATTCCAGATTCTATTTCAGATTCAGCTAATTCAGTTCCAAATTTAGCTTTAGCTGATTCTATTTAAATACAAATTCAGAAAAGAAAAAAAAAACACAAATATCATGTAAATGCAATTTATATTAAATATTAATATTTTATATTAGAACACGTGATCTATGAAGGAAAAAAAACACACCGTCACTCTAAATAACAAACCATTATTGTTATTCTTAATAATAAACTTTACTCGTCATTCTTAACGACAAACCAGATTCGTGACTTTAAATAATGGTTATAATGGTTTTATTCATTATTTATAAAGAGTCACACTAAATAAATAATGGTTTGAATAACATATACAATCCTTGATAAACCATGTTGTATAACGGATTCCTTATGTTATTGATAGCCTCTTCTGGACTAGTGTGTTAGCAGAGAGATTGTAACTGGTGTTTTCTACAAATATTTCAGATTTTCAAGGTGTTTTTCTACACGGTAGATAAATTGATGATGGGTTTCTTATTGCTTCTGAATTTATTGATTCAAGACTAAAGGAAGGAAAAATTGGCATTTCTTACAAAGTAGAATTTGAAAAGGCCTTTGACAACATAACTGTAACTGCATTAACTTGACTTTGGGTAAATTTGGTTTTGGAATCTTATTCAGAAGTTGGATCAAGTGGTGTATTTCTACTCTTAGATTTGCAATTGTGCTTAATGGTGAATCATCTGGCTTGTTCGAAATTCAAAAAGGTATAAGGCAGGGGGCCCTATCTCCCTTTTTCTTTTTATTCTTATTGATGAGATTATTTATCTCTTGATTAAAAAGGCTATTGAAGATGGGCTTATCTCTGGTTTCAAAATTGCTTCTAATGGTACCATGATAACTCATTTGTAGTTCGTAGTTGATTTGATTGCGGTTTTTTATGATGAGGTGGAACAGGTGCATAATCCGGTTCTGCTGAGCTTTGAGCTTATTTTAGGACTCAGAGTAAACTTTAGAAAGAGTGTTATTGTTGGTTTAGGTAATGATCACAATGGTGAAGCCGTAATGATATTTTTGGTTGTACTCTCACCTCTTTACCAATTAACTATTTAAGTATTCTTTTAGAAATTAAATCAAAAGCTAAAGCAATTTGGAAAGATGTTATTCAGAATTTTCAAAGTAAGCTTTCTGCTTTAAAAAGAACTTACTTGTTAAAAGGAGGCATATTGATTATGATAAAAAATGTTATGTCCAATCCACCGATTTACTATCTTACAGTGTTTCAAATGTATATATCAATGGTTGATGAATTGGATAAGATAATAAAAGACTTTTTATGGGGTTCATCAGCTTGTACTACGAAAAATAGTTGGGTGACTTAGTCTAAAGCCACATTATCTAAGAGTAGAGGTAGTATAGGTATCGAAAAACTTAAGTTGGTAAACAAATATTTACATTCTAAATGGATCTGGAGGTATGGTGGTGAGAAGATGGCTCTTTGGAAAAAAATCATTCCGCAAAAAGTTGGTGGTCGAAATAATGTTATTTTATCAAATACTTCTAATATGTCTGTTGGATCTAGTCTTTGGGAAGGGATTCCAAATTTTAAATAATTAGTCTCATCTAGTACTTCTCTTCAGTTAAAATTGGTGCAGGTGTGAGTTTTTGAATGATACTTGTAAATGGTGTTCGGCCACTTCAGCTTGCTTTCCCTAATTTGTATAAATTGTTTAAGGCTTAGAAGGTTATGATTAGTGATATGATTTCTTCTGATGCAGCTTGGGATCTTAAGTTTTGCAGGAATTTGAATTAAAAAAATTAGGGGAGGTAATTGTACTTCTTCAAATTCTTAAAGACGCAAATGAAGTTATTTCACAAGGTGAGGATGTCAAAATTTGGATCGGAGGTAATAACTTTATTGTTGCTAACATGTTCAATTATCTATATACTGACGGTTTCCTTAAATTTCCTCACAAGCAATTATGGAACCCAAAAATTTCACTTAAGGTTTCTTTTCTGGAGTTGACATTGTGCTTTCAAGGTGTTCCTACACTAGATTTTCTCTTCAGAGCTGGAACTATATCAAATGCAAATTGCTTATTATGTCAGAATTCAACTGAAACTAATAATCATTTATTCCTTCATTGCACTTACATTAATAAGATATGGGGTTACTTCCTAGACAATTTTGGAGTTAAATGGGTGCAACAACATAATGTTATATCTTTGTTATGGGAATAGGGTTTTAAGAAGAGTAATAGGAGATCTAAGAAATTATGAAGCTTTCTTCCTTTCGCTATCTGTGGAACATTTGGAAAGAAAGAAATGAGAGATTATTTAACAACAAATCAAAGGTTTTTAAATAACTTATTATTGCTATAAAATGCTCTTTGTATAATTGGTGTCTGCGCACCGATTTGTTCAAAGATATTTCATTATCTACTATCATTTGTAACTGGAATGATGTATTACACAACTAATTTGTTGGGTTTTTTTTCTCTTGTATTTTGTTGTCACTTCTTTGTGACTTCTTGATTTTTAATAAAATTTACCTTTGGGCTGTCAAAAAAAATTTATCAGTTATTTTTGTCTTTTACGAGTCTCACGACCATTTTTTAAAAACAGGCTAAACTGTGCCTCACGATCACCTAGGTAAATACCCACATTCATGGATTATAGATAGAGGGAGATTTATGAAAAATAAATCTAGTATTTTATTATTATTAGTATGTGTATTTTAGTAATGTTCTTTTTAGTAGAAAAGTAATTAATTTTTGGATTTATTATTTAGGATAATTTTAAAATAGTCTAGAAGTTTATTTTAAGAGTTTTAATAAGTTAGGAAAGTTGTCTAAAGGTAGTAGATACCTTGGGAAACAAGTTTTAGGTTTTTGATAAGTTTAGGATTTGTTTAGTAGGAGTTATCTATAAAAGGAGCTCCAAAATAGAAAATTAGGGTTTGATTCGGTTTTGGGTTTTTTTTCCATCCTTTCTTGTAGCACAAGTTAGGGTTTTTCCCAGAGTCTATTTCAGAGACTTCAAGTTGTTGTTCTAGGGAAACTCTTTTGATTAATTAAATTATTTTGTTATTGTTAAACTTTGTTTAATTTTATTTCTATTTCTATTTGTAGTCGGGTTCACCCTGAGGTCTAAATAGTTATCTTATCCATAGTTGTGATTTTTCAGAATTGCGAGGTCTGAATCATTCGTTTATAGTCGTTATTCGTAAGAATAATTTGAGGTATGAACAATCTATAATCTGTTTCTTCCATTTATATATATCCGCTGCATCAGTATCAATTTTAACGTTTCCGATCTGCATCAGTTGGTTACCAGAGCAAGGTCGATTTTAAGGTTAATAAGATGTTATTGAGACGAGTATTCAGGGTTAATAAGTTGTCACCAAGACAAGATTTGGTAAAATGTGAAAATATGATCAAATTAAAGAAGGACATCCTGGAAGCGGTAAAACATTATTTGAACAAGTAAACAAAAATTTTATCTAAACCATGCACGTTTATAGAAGAAAACAATAGTGAAGAAGACGATGTTGAAGATGTGTTTTTCCATCATGACAATGATGCAAAAAATCAAGTTATAGTTGAGAGATATGCAACTCCGATCTTTGATAAATATCCCGACGACGAGGAGGAAATGAAATTTTCTTCTCAAAAAGGCGAAGAACATCTTTTTGATGACAAAGAAATACAGTCCCAAGAAGTTTCACATGATTTGCTAGGGTTTCATGGTGAGTCATCTAATCTTGATAAATTTGTTAATTTGGTAATTCCTAATATTGATGAGTTGTCTTTGCCTGAGAGTAAGCTAGTTGTTGATTACTGTGATACACAAATGGTCACCCATATCTACCATAACAAGAGAGAACTTGTTGAATCAACTTATGAAGATCCATTTTGGGATTCCATCATACTCATGCTTCTATACGGTTTAGAGATTTTCTTTTTACGGCATCAATTCATGTGTTTGAAAATTGTCATCAGCGAGTTACACATGCAGAACATGGAACCGGCAAGATTCGAGGACGAATCTTCTCCAACACCGGTATAATGATGGAGGGATATTTATGGAAAATAAATCCATTATTTTTTATTATTATTTATATTTTAATAATGTTATTTATAGAAAAAATAATTAGTTTTTGGATTTATTATTTAGGGCAATTTTAGAATAGTCTAGAATTTTATTTTTAAGAGTTTTAATAAGTTATGAAAGTTGTCCCCTCTTTTTTTTTTTGAGGGGGTGGGGGGGTTGAGTAGTTTGAATAAAGAACGTTTCAGATGAATGTGATAGGTTTTGAATTTGGAAGTTCAAATATATTTTTTGAAATTATTTTGAATTTATGGGTAAGGAAGAAAAAGTGTTTTAGGCGTAGTATGCCTTGAGCCACTTACCATTAATGAATGTTCCCACAACTTCTCCATTCATATTAACGAGCTTGTAATATCCGCTTGGCATGGCCTTTGAGATTACATAAGGCACTTCCCATTTTGGAGTAAATTTTGGTGCAAACATTTCTTGCAAATATGCTTGGATGTTCTAAGCACCAAATCTCATACTTGAAACACTCGTGGTTGCACTACCTTGTCGTGTGCCCTGGTGACTCTCTGTCTATAGACTTCCGCATATTTTTCTGCTTTAGTACGTCCGGATTCGAGTACATCTAAATCTGCTATTCGAGAATTAGATACTTCAGATTCGTCCCAGTGGAATCCACTTGCTGCTGCGATTCTGGTTGATGGGACATTAATCTCTATTGGTAGGAAATCATCATCTCCATATACAAGAGAATACGATGAAGTCCCAGTAGCATTCTTCAGAGAGATTATGTATGCCCATAAGGCCATAGGAAATTTTTCGTGCCATGTTCTTGATGATCATACATAGTACGAATCTAAATTCTGATGAGAGTCTTGTTGGTACTTTCGGCTTGCCCATTTTTTTGAGGGTAGTATGGCGTAAAGAATACCTGCTTGATGTTATAGCTTCTGAGTAATTTCTGCAAATATTTATTTACAAATGGAGTACCATTGTCGGTTACAATGTTTTTTGGTATTCTAAATTTGTATATAATATGCTCTTTGATGAAGGCTGCGATGGTTTCTTTGATCGTGCTTCTAAGAGGTACAACTTCGACCCATTTAGTGAAGTACTATGTGGCAGTGATTAAGTGCTCGTGTTGCTTTGATGAAGATGAATTGGTTTTTCCGATGAGATCCAGCCCCGATCTATAGAATGGCCAAGGGATGCTTACTGAATGAAGAGGAAGACAAGGTGTGTTAAGGAGGTTACCGTGAATTTTCCATTGGTAACATTTCTGAACAAATAAAGCCGCATCATCTTCCATGGTTGGCCAGTAGTATTTCTCACGAACTTGGAGAAATAATTTTCTCTTGCTTTGGTGTTCTGCTTCGTGCACTTCTTTCAGGATAGTCTGGATATTTTCTTCTGCTATGCATCGCAAAAGATTTCCATCAAAGCTCTTTTGGTAAAGTATTCTTCGTGAAAGACAAATATCCTAGCTTTTCAAATCAAGCGTGCCACCTCACATTTTTTTGAGGTGCAACATTATCACAAAGGTATTTGATGTACGGGTCCCGCCAGTCCCCAGCATTATGTGTGGTTAATACTTCTGACTGCTGTAGCGGGATATGACAATTAAAGAAAGACCCTTGCAATGATTGGGATTGGGCTTCCATGGTGGGCCAGTAGTATCCTAGACGTGGGGACGTTTATATAGGGTTATCACTAGCGTTTGACTACACATCTCCCCGTGTACTTGATTAAGTCGTCCTTGTGCCTCATTATCTCCTAGACATCTTGACAGGGATCCATCTGAATTTCTATGATTTAACATTCTATGCAATAGGAAGAAATATTTTAATTCTTTAAGACTGACTTTCCCTTGACTATGCGGGTTGCTGAGCTCTTGAATTATAGGTGTCCTCCAGTCATTGGCTTGTTCCTTATCGGGCTTGATCTTCCAAGTTGATGGCATGGCTCATCTTTGCATAGTGGGGGTTGCTTCCGAGTCTTCGAATTGGAGTTTCGAGGCTAGAGTTTCCAGACAATCAGCATGTTTGTTATTTTGCGTCCTGTATGTATGATCGTTGTCTCGGTAAAGTGTATTAAGAGTTTTCTTGTGCCTCAGTCTTATATGGGGCTAGTGTTTCTTCCTTGAGGGTATATACACCATTCATCTGATTTACCAGTAGCTTCGAATCTCCTCTTATTTCAAGACGTGTCGCTCCAGCTTGATGTGCTAGTGATAATCCCAACAGGAAGGCTTTATACTCGGAAGAGTTGTAAGTGCACTTATAGTCCAGCTTGAATGAATGTGAAAATACTTTGCCCATTGGCGAAACTAGCACAATGCCGGCTCCTTCAGTATTGTTGTTTGGGGTAGCAGAGCTGTCGAAATATAATAACCATGGTTCTTCTTGAATGAGTGAGATGTCTGGGAATTCTCCAGGTAAGTTTTCATGAGTTGTTGTATCATCTTCTCCTAGAAAAGCTTCAAGTAGATCCACAACTGCTTGTCCCTTTATTGCTTTTGGTGATACACATGATATGTCGAATTATGTCATTTGTAGCAACCATTTGGCCGTTCGTCCTATGAGAGCGGGGTTCGATAGTAAAATTTTTACTGGGTCGTCCTTAGCCATCAACACTACTTTATTTTCCAGTAGATTATGTCGAAACCTATGAACTACATGTACCTAGGATAGACATGCTCTCTCGACCTTGGGATATATCAGCTATGCATCTCTTAGTTTTCGGCTAAGATAGTAGATGGGGCATTCAGTCCCTTTGTCATCTGCGTGAGCCAACAAGGCTTCTATAGCCACTTCACTGAAGGTTTTGTAGAGGAGTAACGGTTTCCCTGAAGATGGAGACTTCATAACGGATGGTGATAGCAGTAACTGTTGAATTTGATAAAACGCCTTTTGTTGAAGAAAAAGCTCGCCTTTTTCTTCAGCAGGGGTGTAAATGAAGTGACAAATTGAGATAGTCTAGGAATAAAGCGTCAAATATATGACATTTTTCTCATGAAGCTCTTGAGTTCCTTTACAATACACGGCGGTGGCATGGTAGTGTTACTCTGTGTCTTGGTCGGGTCCACCTTAATTCCTTTTTTTCGTTACTTGAAATCCCAGAAATTTCCCAGAGGATACAACAAAGGCGCATTTCAGAGGGTTCGTCTTCAAATGGTATTCACAGCATCTCTCGAAGATCTGGCGTAATAAATCTACATGGGATGCTCTGGTTTTGAATTTTACCACTACGTCTTCGATGTAGTCTTCCATTTTCTTGTGCATCATGTAGTGAAAAATTGTTGTCATGGCTCTTTGGTAAGTAGCACCGGCATTCTTCAATTTGAAAGGCATTACTGTATAATAGAAGTTCCCAATAGAAGTAAAAACGTGGTTTTCTCAATATCATATTCGTACATCTTTATTTGATTGTACCTGTTGTATCCATCCATGAATGAAAACATGCCATGTATGCTAGTAGCATCTACGAGCATATCGATGTTTGGGAGAGGAAAGTCATCCTTGGGACAGGATTTGTTCAGGTTCCTGAAGTACACACAACATCTTATTTTCCCATTCTTCTTCTTAACGGGGACAACGTTAGCCAACCACGTGGGGTGTTGGATAGGTTTGATGAAGCATGCTGATAGTAATTTCTGAGTTTCATTCTTGATTGTTCCTCAACTTCGTGCCTGAACTTTCTAGGTTGTAGTTTGACTGGTTTGGCATCATGTAAGTGATAAGTGACCAATTTGTAGTCTAACCCCGATATTTTTTCGTAAGCCCAGGCGAAGACATCTTGGTATTCTTTGAGTAAATTGACAAGCCCCGTTTTTTATTCCGGTGACAAGGCTGAACTGATTGAAACTAGTCACGGATTCTCTTGTGTTCCTAGATTGATAGTTTTGAGTGTGTCAGATGTGGCGTCTGTACCATCTTGTAACTGTCACTGCGCATCTTGGACTTCTTCATGGTATCGCTCCTCATTGTGGCTTCATATCTGTGGGTGGGGAGATTCTTCGAATGTCTCCCCTTTTAATTGCGCTGCGATTGCGAAAGTAGACTACTCTTCTTTCATTGTCGTAACTAGTCACAAAACTATGACCTTTCTTAAGAGATTGAGGATTTGCGACGTTGGGGGTCCCGTAATACTATCCGGAGGGTATGGAAGTCGTTCTCGATGTCCCTGCTTATGCAACATCGGTTGGTGGCTCGTCTGCTATCGATGCCCAATCAGGTAATGGTGTGTTATAGACCTTTGTTGGATGGTTCGACGACATCCTCCTCTGGCTGAAGAACTTAGCATCATATATAGGAGTATAGGGTGATGGTGATGTTGTTACGCGCATGATCTTCCTGTTCAGCACTGCTTTCACGCATTGGTGGTAGGTAGAAGGAACGGCCTTGTTCTCGTGTAGCCATGGGCGTCCCATTATCATATGGTACTCAGCTTCTTTCGTAATAACGTGAAACTTTACTTTGGATATGAAGGGAACGACTTGTAAATTTAAATAATTATGGCCATAGGAATTAGTGCGGTTACCTTCGAAATCTTTTATTATTATGGGATGATGTATGATCTGATTCTGAGGAACCTATACAACTTTGAGCGTCCTGCGTGTAATGATATTAACATATTCTCATGTGTCGATAATCCCCTCTTAAACTCAGTTTTCTTGACCTGAGCGGTGACGTACATAGCTCGATTGTGTCCTTCCTCGGCCATCATGTATTCCTCAGTAAATGTGACACTATTTATAGTTGGGTTTTCTTATATGGCTGTCTTTATTTCCATCAGGAATGGTGTCAAATGCATGTCCATGGATATGCGGTTGAGAGCAGCAAAGGTGTCGACACGTTGATCCTTGGAAAATGGAGAATCTCATACAAGTTCTCGATCAGAAACATGGCATTTTGATCCACGGGTTTTTATGTAGTTGTGAAACTCCCAATATTGTATGGTGGAGAATCGCCAGTCGAGAAATTTATGCCTGGTTCTGTGGAACCTGGGCCTCGTTCAAAAGCGTCATGATACCCTACTTCTTCTATTAATTTGACAAGGGACGAGAATAGAGCTCCTACTGCATCTTCAAGTCTTGCTAAGATTCTCGCCTGAGATTCTTGTTTTCGCACTAATTCACCCAGAGTGAATGGGGTTTCGGCTACTTCGGTGGTGTCGTTAGCGAGATGTAAGTTGGTGGTGCCATTGACTGTTGGAGAGGAGTTGTGAGAATCACCATTGATATTGACAGGGAAATTATTGGAATTGGTTGCAATCGAATCTGACCTAAGGCCAACCATCTTGAAAAAAAATGAATTTTATTACCGAG
The DNA here is from genome assembly GCA_023531435.1 of Papaver californicum. Lineage (NCBI taxonomy): Eukaryota > Viridiplantae > Streptophyta > Magnoliopsida > Ranunculales > Papaveraceae > Papaver > Papaver californicum. Next base: position 4,366,727 of record JAJJMC010027464.1, on the reverse strand, counting down.
AGGTTGATCTCCGTCTGTGGTCGCCAATTTTTTGTACCTAAAAATTGATCCTAGGAAAAACAATATACTGTTGAAGTACTCTTTTTAGGTTCGAGGATCAAAATCGTAAGAAACAAATCCAAACAAGTTGGATATATGTATTTGTTCTGGTTCGTTTACAAAGAAGGAGATGGGTTGATCTTAGGAGAGGGAAGCAAAGGAAATTGAAGGAATTGTGTGTTGTGGTGGATAAAAAGCAGAACTTGTGAGAATGATTTTCTATCCTCCTCTGTCTGTCGTGTTTTGAAATTTACGAAAATCTTATTTATAATGTTTTGGTACCACACACTTTCCTTGTAAAGTAGTGGAAGTTGTGGGGAGATGGAGAAGTGGAGGTTGTGGGAATAACCGTCCAGTTTGTCTTGGGAAGTTTCTGGAAACTTCTATGCTACTACTCCATTATCTTTTCAACCGCTCCAACTTACCACTTACTCTATAACTTCCTTGTCATGGGGTATTGTTACGCCCATGTTGCTCTAACCGCCAGACCAAACTCCATGTTTTATCCCCCACGTAATATGATTTAATGTCTCGTAAGAGTTGGTGGGGTCATGGCTTCAAAGACATGAGCCTTGTTGTAGACTAATGCTTCTAGTATATTTTATGCCAAATTTATCGTAGTAATGGCTTAAGTACTGGTGCTAGCTTGAGAAAATAATAGTGCTAACTTGAGCAAAGAAATATCGTTGCAGCGGCAAATATGTGCGGCAGCAGCAAGGCATGGTACGACAACAATGAAGCATGGGACCCAGCAGCACAGAGTGTGGGTACGTCAATGGAGCGTGGTGCGCAGCAATGGTGAATGGGGAGACACGGCAATGGAGCGGGGGGCGCGGCCGATCAAGCTGCTGCTAGTCGCAGCCTTGTCCCTTTAACGCTTCGGCCACCACCTTATCCCCTTTAGCGCTTCTGCCAACTTTGTTTGTGGCTTCATGGCTTTGGTAGCTTCGTAGCTTTGATTGACTTTATTATTTTGGTTGACTTTATTGCTTTTGTCTCCTTTATTATTTTAACAGAACTGTGTTAGAAGTATGGTTAAGGCTTACTAAAGCCTATACTAGTTGTTGCCAATGCTATTGCCTATATGCTATTATTGACATTTAACTAATACCATGACCATGGCTATGGATATTTATGGTTTCTCAGTCTTGTGAGATTTAATTATTGGCATTTATGCCTAACTTTTGTGCAGTACATACAGAACACCTTCAAGAGATTCAGCCGTGGAAGTTTGCAATCTTGAAATTATACCTGATGCGACTCTGCAATTAGATGGTATGCATTTAATTAGAGCTACTATTTAGATATTGTGTTTCCTTGTAGATGGTGAGTTTTTGAAAAAGGATAAAATTTTGTAAAATTGCCTACTAAGCAACAAGAACATATATACATATGCATATTTATGCGCATATATTTAATATAGAATACTGTGCTCCTATTTATATTCCGCAGGCGAATTGAGAACATAGATTCCACCTAAATGTTCTAAATTGGCCTTGTAGCCTTATCAATACTCATAATATCCATCATATATCGAACTAGTCTCAAGACGCATAAATTCCACGGCTAAATTCCTTTATCTTGCATCGAATGAGCATTGATATTCTAGTAACATCTATTAAACTCGGGAATATCTAATGCTTAAACCCTGAAATAAATTAGAGCTTAACGCTTCATTCACAATGAATGCACCTCAAATTGCTCTTCTGGACCTAAACATGCTACTTTAGCACTTTGGTTAAATATAAGCCACAAATAATGCGCCACTCCCACAGTCGAGAAGCAATGTCATAAAAGATGCATTGAATCTCTCATTTAGGTTAACCCTAGTATTTCCTCATATTAACGCCAAGATAGCACTAGCCATTCGGCTTAGCATCGCATTGGCACTAGTTAGCCATAATAGTGCTAAAAACGCTAACTTTCCTGGCGTTAAACCCTACCACCTGAGAGGTGCTAACTAATCAAAAATGGTCTTAGGTAGTACGTTTATCCTAATAAGGCCTTATCCCACTATGGTCAACTTGGCACCTCAACCTTAGTACCAAAGCGCTAACCCTAATTCTAGCAACAAAAGCGAAGCTCTTATGGCTAACGCCCTTGGCTAAATCCCTTTCACTAACGGCCTTGGCTAGGTCCCTTGCACTAACATCCTTCGTAACACCCATGATTTTTCAAATGACCCTTTCATCCTAAGCTTATAAAGCTTACTTAGGAATGCATCAGGGTGTGGATGCATTCACCTTCAATTATAGTTCTAAGGAACTATTATAACGTGATGCATGATTGAGAATGCATCACTGAACAAATGTTGCATACCCGAAAATGCATTATAGTGCTAATGCACTATTATGCCGTGATGCATGATTGAGAATGCATTACTTACCAAATGTTGTATACCCGAGAATACATTATAGTGTTAGTGCACTATTATGTCGTGATGCATGATTGAGAATGCATCAGTGACCCAATATTGCATACCCGAGAGCGTATCATAGTGCTTAGGCACTGTTATACTGTGATGCGGGTTTGATAATGCATCATTGACCCTATGTTGTGTACCTGAGAGTGCATTATAGTGCCAAAGCACTATTGTGCTGTGATGTGTACTCGAGAACGTATCACTAAAAAGTGTAGTCGATGAATGTCATATACCCTTCTTATATCCACTTTTAGAAATGCTAATAAATCATATATAGGGAGGAATCATTGGTTGGAAATCGATGAAGCTTACCCGAGGATGCTTACCAAGCAAGCATCCGAATTATTGTGAAGTGTACCCGAGGACGCGTACCCAAGGAATCTTTAGTGATCCGTGATGTGTACCCGAGTATGCACTACTAAAAGTGCAGTCGATGCATGTCCCTTACCCTTTTATTCCAAACATATGAAAATGCGAATAAAACATATATATGGAGGGAGCTTTGGTCGAATGTGCATTGGCAGTGGTGCACATATATACGATGTGGCCTATTCGTTGGTGCATACTTGATACGTAAGTGTCAATATGCTTGTAGCTTACCCGGGCAAGATTGAATTATGTGAAAGCATCATATATCCATGTTGCGTACTTGAGAATGCATTATGCATTCCAAGTAGAGATAGTTATGCATAAGCTGGTGCATACCTTATGAAAGTCCCTTGGCCTATGCGGACTAGGGTTTCCTAGGCTTTTAGCCTTGCTACATCATGTTGGAAATAGTTAGACACGCATTGTATGCCAAAGCATATCCTTTCGAAAACGGTTGTCCTTTTTCGATGTTTGCTTTACCTTAATAGGCTTAAGTTACTTGTCCCTATCCGGATGAACTACGATCATGCTTGATCCCTTCAAGGTACGAGTTGGGTACGTAAGCATCCGCAATGCAATGCATTGAGGTGCAGTACCTTGTCACTCATATCATCTAATTTAGAGGTGATTGAGACTTTATCGTAACTCGTATCATCTGGCTCGGAAATGCCAAGTGAGGAGATGATTGCTGCCACACTTGATGAGGTAGTTTCAATTCCACTCAATGGATTTTTCATACTTCCTATCATTGTTTACGGTATGGAATGGCATGTGCCTGGATGTTGCACCCTTGTAAAAAGCAAGATCAGTGCAGTCTCCAGCGCATGGTCGATACAGAGTTGATGAAGCAAAATATTAGGCCTCCAATGTCCTAGGTGCCAGCCCAAGGCATGAGTTAGGCCTGGTAAATGCTCGTAAGTATGTGAAGTTTGCCAAAGGCATTCACCATTGGCTTTAATGACCCTGTATGATGCTTTCAAAGCATGCTTGGGAAGGCAAATCTGTACATATTTGCATGGTAAGCCACAAGATACAAATCATTAGAGTCGCGCATCAGGGAGTTTTAGCCTGGCCTGCCAAGCGCACAACACCGGAAGGCGGAATTTTCCGGTCCATGACATCCTTGGCTAGCGCCCTTGGCAAACGCCTTTGTGGCTAACCCCCTTGCGCTAGCGCCCTTGTGGCTAACCCCCTCACACTAGCGCCCTTGGGGCCAATGCCCTTGTTGCTTGCGTTAGCGCCCTTGTGGCCAACGACCTTGATGTGGCCAGTGCCTCTGCTTGCGGTAACACCCTTATTATGGATGATGCCCCTGGTTCTGGCACCCTTTTTCTAGCTCCAATGCGTTTCTAGCAAAACCCAATGTGCCTTTAAGGCTAATACGTCCTTAGTTATACTTAACCACTTGGCCACAGGTATATTTGTGATAAAACCTCACTGGTAACTATATAATTGAAGTGATAACTTCAAACCTCCTTGGTGCTAACTTCCTAGCCTAGTACAATTAATATTTTCCAAATTGGTGCATATATGTCTTACTCCTGAGACATTAGCACACTAGACTTTTACGTTCAGAGAGTTAGGACCTTCTTATTTGCGCTAAGTAGCTATTCTTAGCTTTGTTAGCTACTTTCCTCAGAAATACGCCTTTCTTATCAACCTAGGTCCTAAATTGAGTCTTATATGCATTTCAGTAGGTTCCCTTTCTCGAAGAACCCTCTGAAACATTTGGTCTCAAATGCCTCTCAGACTTACAATAAGTCGCTTTTAAGCTAACACTTAGCCATAAATATGCCATGTTACTTTCAAAAAAATACATGAACACTAAAATTCCCATATTCGACACTAATCAGTCTGATTTTTATCCAGTAGTCACAAAACTTGTTTCACTGACTTATCAGGTCATTTGACTTGACTTGACCTAATCAAAACTATAGTGGCTTATAACTTCATTATTTCCAAGAGATATCAAATACAACATGGGGGATTCTCATTGGGGTATTTGTATGGCGCTCTACGGTATCGTGGGTGGTTACAAAACCTCAACGAAACAAGAAGGTAACAAGAAGTGGGTGGTTACAGAGCAGTTGAGAGGATGAAGAGTAATGGTCATACAGTTCTCCCATACCTTTTAGGGAACCACCCACTAGAATCTCCACAATTATCACTTCTTCACCTCTTCCTAACTTCCACGACTTACGAGAATATTAGTGTGTCCTATTCAAACTATAAATAGATGATTCTCATATATTCGAAACAAGACAAAAACACACAACAACACAATCAGTCTGAAGAAACCAAAATCTAAAGAATTAGCAATTCCTTTACGGATAATCCATTATTCTTAATACACTACTGATATTTATCAACCTTCTTTGCTTCCCTCCCCTAAGACCTACACAAATCCTTTTCATATTTGTAATCGAAGCAGGACGTGAACAGATATTTCTTGGTTTAGGCTTGTCCTGTTTGATCTTGATCTCTCGAACCTACTTGAAAGTACCATTTTACAGTACATTTGTTTTCACCCTAAAACAATTGGCGACTACAGTGGGAGATCAGCCTCTCGGTTACAAAAACGAATTCCTCAATCGTTCAAGATGGTTGGTCTCAGATTATATCTTACGGTCACTTATCCCAATTCCAACCCTTCTGAATCCAGTGGTGATTTTCCTAATGGTACTCTTCCTACCATCAATAACACTACCGGTGATCTTCGCTCTAACAATGTCAGGGAAATTAGAAATGTTCCAGATCCAACACCACTCAAGATGGCAGATCTTGAGTGGAGACAAGAAATTATGTTAAGAACTCTGAAAAGACTAGAAGACTCATAAAACTTCATCCTCGACTTCCTTCATTGAATGACAGAAGAATTAGGGCGTAGTGTTGTTTTCATAGAAGACCTACCGTCCTTGGGGATGGAGACTCATCCCCAAGCAAATATGCCCTCTCCACCCACATTAGGAGTTTCACCACCTTTGAGAAACCCGTGAATTAAGAAGCGAAAAGTTTGGTAGAAAACTTATTTGAACTTCTGTATTTCTCAAAACTCCAACACAGAGACGTAGCTGCGGATCTGAACCGTGTAGCTACTGATTCACATCTGATCCAAGTCTCTGAAAAGGGACCAGAAACATCTGGGTCGCATCACCTTTTTGTGAGTAATGTCACCTTCACCGAGGAGGACATGATGGACGAGAAAGGATACAACCGAGCCTTGTATGTGACTGCTTATCTCAAAGGCTTCGAGTTTCGAAGGGCACTTGTCGACACAGGCGCCGCGACCAACATAATCACTCTCAAGACTCGTAAGGCTGCAAAATTTTGACGGAACAAGATTGTACACTGTCCTATCGTGATGAAATACTTTGAAGGGAATCACACCAGTATTTACGGATACGTCATCTTAGGACTCAAGGTGGGACCTATTCGTTCAAAAGTGAGGTTTCATGTCATTGAGAAAGAACTTGAATATCATATTATTTCTGGGAAGACCATGGCTTCATGAAAACAAGGTCGTCCCCTCGACTTATCACCATTGTATGAAGACCTTGTTGAATGAGAAAATAATCTGAATTCCGGCGTATTCATCCCCTTATGCTCCTGTTTACGGTGTTGAATTGGATCAAATACCAATGTACTCGACTTCTCTGTCAAGATCCACAGAACTCCACTACCCAATTGGACAACTTTCGAAGAGTCTGATATGGAGCTGTTAGTAACCGAAGAAAGAGGTAAATTTGATAAAATGAATCACTCTACTGGTTTTAATCACGATTTTCTAATGAATACCGATGCGATGAGCCACACTCGTGGCAGGAGAGAACATAACTTCGTAACAAGTTATGAAACCGAATGAAGGATTGTTTACCTTCGTCGCCGCTATTAGCAATTAACGGGGAGGCTAGTGTAGAGTCTCCCCACTCAGAATGCAACCATAGTAAAAAATCCAGTTGATATGAGATACCAGATTCTCCACAACAATTACAGGACGGTACCGATTCCACAACAGACTCCCTATAGACAATCAACATTGGAACAGAAGAAGCTCTCGGGCCCAATTCCATTAGCTTTACCCTATGTATGGAGGAACGGATGGGACTCGTACACCTTCTTAGAGATTATCAAGACGTGTTCGCCTGTACTTACGAAGAGATGCCGGGTCTGGATGACAAGCTGGTCACTCACCATTTACATATTGTATCTGGTTCCAAACCTGTCAAGCAACAAACGAGACAATTCAGGCACGAAGTTGAGGAGCATATCAAATTCGAAATCCAGAAACTGCTCACGGAGGGCTTCATAAAACCTATCCAACACCCACTTGGTTGGTCAATGTGGTACCTGTCAAGAAGAAAAACAGACAAATCAGATGTTGTGTCGATTTCAGAAACCTGAATAAATATTGTCATAAAGACGACTCCCCACTCCCCAACATAGACATGCTCGTCGATGCGACCATTGGACACGGTATGTTCTCCTTTATAGATGGCTATAGTGGTTATAACCAAATAACAATGTATTAACACGACGCCAGGAAAATTGTATATCGTACTCCTATCGGAAATTTCTACTACATTGTGATGCCCTTCAGTTTGAAGAATGCCGGTGCTACTTAGTAGCGAGCCATGACAGCAATCTTTCACGGCATGATGTATAAAAAGTAGAAGACTATATTGATGATGTGGTCGTTAAATCCAAAACACGGGCGGCTCACCTGGAAGTTTTGCGACAAGTCTTCAAAAGATGTCGTTAATATAAATTGAGGATGAACCTTTGAAATGTTCCTTCGGAGTCTCCCCTGGTAAGTTTTGGGGATTCCAAGTGACGGAAAAGGGGATCAAGGTAGATCCATTCAAGACTCGGACCATCACCACCATGCCTCCGCCAAAGAACGTGAGAGAACTTAAAATATTTATGGGAAAGGTTTCTTATATCAGACGTTTCATCTCGGGTCTATCTCAATTTGTTATTTCCTTCACGCCACTACTAAAGAAAGGGGAGAATTATGTCTGGTATTCTACTCAGCAAGAAACATTCATCAAAATCCAACAATTATTATTATCCCTATCCATCATAAAGTCCCTTGTCGAGGGGCGACCCCATGATCCTATACATATCTTCAAGTGAGGTCGTTATCGGGGCCCTCCTTGCCCAAGAAGACGGGGAAGGAGTTGAGCATCCAATTTACTATATCAAACAATCGTTAAGAGATGTGTAACTCAGATACCCTAAAGCGGAGAGGGCGTGCCTGTCACTAGTGCACGTTATTCAGAAGCTCTGACATTACTTACTCTCAAATAGGGTTGTGCTTGTCGCAAAAGTTGATCCTATCAGGTTTCTTCTTTCAAAACCAGCTCTAATAGGCAGACCTACTAGATGGTTACTCTAGATGTCAGAATTCGACATAGCATGCGTCTCTACCAAAGAGGTCAAAGGATAAGAAGTGGTGGATCTAGTAGCGTCTTTCCCAGAAGAGGATATGAACACCTTACATGAAGAAATACCTGGGGACTTCCCCAAAATCTCTTGTTAAAGAAGAAGCATGGTTGTTATACTTCGATGGTTCAGCTACCCCAAGCAATCATACTGGAGGAGCCGGTGTAGTTCTGGTCTCCCCGACCCGGGAAGTCTTCTCATACTCGTCCAAGATCGACTTCAAATGCACCAACAACTTTGCGGAATATGAATCTTTCCTACTAGGTCTCTCATTAGCAAAAAGAGCAGGTGTGACACACCTGGAGATAAGGGATGATTCAAAACTTCTAGTCAATCAAATGAATGGAATTTACTCGCTTAAAGAGGTAACATTAGCCCCTCATAGGACAGAAGCTCAAAAATTGCTGACACATTTCGTTGAATCCATGGTGGTTCATGTTGATCGAAATAATAATAGACACGCTGACTGCTTCACCATGTTATCCTCCAAACTTCAATTCGAATTAGAAGAAAATACTGTAATGGTACAGAGACGCATTGTACACTCGACATTGTTAAATAAACCCCAACATGATCAAGTCACTGAATGGAGAATACCAATCATAGAGGAACTCAGTAGCTCACTCCCTCAGAGGAAAGTCATCCTCAAAGACCTGAAGAGTTCTTATTACTCCACGGAGAACTATACCACAGGAACCCAGACGGGTCCCTCTCAAGATGTCTCGGGGATCAAGAGGCGCGATTGCAACTTAACCGCGTTCATGGTGAAGTATGTGGAGACACAATGGTCGTGACTCTTTACCGTCGACTCCAACGACTAGGGTACTATTGGCCTATAATGGAGACTCAATCTCGAGCATTACAAGGGTCATGTTCCAACTTCCAAGCACAACCACACCAACTAGAATCCCTGACGATCCATCACGATAGAGACTGGAGAGGTCCCTACACCAAATACCTACATGATAAATCCATTCCTCTGGAAAAGAGAGAGGCGACCAGACTAAAGCAAAAGGAAAAGAGGTTCATTCTTTATGAAGGTATCTTGTACCGTATGAGTTTCGGAAGAAATCTACTGAGGTGCCTGGCAGGACCGGAGATCCCGACAATATTGTAAGAAGCTCATTAAGGAGAACATAAAGGGAAGAGGAAATTATTCCTTCAGATTCATCAAAGGTATTATTGGCCAACCGTGGAAGATGATGCAACTGCATTTGTTCGAAGGTGTCATCAATGTCAGACTCATGCAAACCTCATTTACACACCGTGCCTTCCCCTACACTCTTTGAGCAGCCCCTAGCCTTTCTTCATATAGGGACTAGATAATATCGGCAAAATCAATCTGACATCGCCAAAACAACACGATCACATCATCACAGCCACTAAGTACTTCACCAAATGGGTTGAGGCCATCCCTCTCAGCAGCACGACTGGAGCAACCATAGCGGATTTCATCAAGGAATATATCATATGCAGATTTGGTGTTCCTAAACATATTATCACATATAATGGTACTCTTTTTGCTAACCAGACTGTGACAGAACTACTTCAAGCGAATACTACATAATAGTAAACATGAAGGGAGTCGCAATAGGAACAGTAATCAATGGAAAGTGGCTTAAAGCATATTACTCCTAAAAAAAAACTCTTTTCTTTCAATTTCAATTCTTTTATTTTAATTTCACTTCCTTTCAATGAATATTCAAGATTCAAAATTCAAATCTTAATGCAACTTAAAATCTTATTATCAATTCAAGTCCCATCCACTCTCTAGTACAAACCTTCAAGCAACGAGTAGTTCCGCTTGTACAACATCTTCATCCTATCATGAAACCTTTCAGTTCTAGCTTTCAAATCCTAAATCGACTTCTCAATTCTACTTGACTCTCTTGACAAAACCTTTTCCTCCACCAAGATGGCCTTTTAAGAAGGAATAACTTTATATATGATAGATGCATGATCTGTTTCGATGATATCAAGATGCTGACGGAGCCAACTCATATTGAATTTCAAGACTTCACACTTGGTTATGATCTCATCCCACTTACGTATTTCCTGATTGGTAATCTCACGAAGTGATGCCTTACTCATATCATCAATTATGGGAAGAAGACAAGCAACCATTGTCACCAGAACAGGGGAAAAGCCTCTCAGTGACTCTGAAGTAGCGATGTGACCATACCTTCTCTAAATCTTGGTATAAAGAGAAGTGCAACATTTTGGTACTATGAAGCCTCCCATGACATGGTGCTTACGATACAGGGACTTCATATGCATCTCGAAAGGAAGACCTGTGGCCGGGTATTCATGAATGGTAAGACCAAGATCACTACTTGAAACATTAGCTGGCGGACCAGAAGGAGTCTCAATTTCAGCGTCAACGTACCTATTCTTCTTGGAAGGAGGAGACCCTCTGGAATTTCTCTTTTCCAGGTACGTGTCCAGAATCTCCATTTCCTATCAACGAAATTGGATCAATATGTATGTGTTGGGATGCTTCCCGGTATCAGAATAATAGAAGAAAAGCTTACTTACGGTAGCAGGCCTGTTAGAGATGGTGATGTTTGAAGAAGAACTACAATTTCTGATAGTTCTAGCCCTCGGCATGTAGGGAACCTTTTTAACTTAGGTTTCCTGCAAGAAAGATGAAGAATCACCAAATGAGACAGTTATTCATCAGAACCAGAATTTGCAAGAAGGAGAAAACTCTTTACCGGACTAGGCACCCATGAGCTGCCCTTAACAAGAAGGTGATCCTGGTATGATCCGTTGTTATCAGACATGATGCTACGAGAGGATACTGATCTCTTCAAATAATAAAGAATAACAAGATTGGCAGGAAGAAGATGCTAACAGTCTATTCACTTATATAGAGGAAAAGTAAAACCCTAATTTTCAAATTCAAAATTTCAATGGGGACTCCTTCCGAAAGGGAAGGATCCGAGCGTGACCAACAAGACCAGGAAGCTGACTCTTATGACTCTTGGATTTCGTTGGATAATAAAGTCGTAAGAAACCTATACATCTCACTCAGGGACAAGGGCGCTTACTATTTACAACCAAATTTGACGCAAAGGGGTGCATACCTCAATATCCCAGGAGCTAAGTATGTCTTCTATACTATTAAAATTTCAATTATGTATAATTATTGAAAGCATATTGTCACCATCTAGTGCTTACTATGCAACATTAATGTTACTCACTAAGCAGGGAACTTAATTTAGATGGTGAGTTTTTGACAAGTGATAGAATTGTAAAATTGCCCTCTACTAAGCAACAAGAACATATATATATGCATATTTATCCGCATATATATTTAATATAGAATATTGTGCTCTTATTTATATTTCGTAAGCGAATTGAAAACACAGATTCCACCTAAATATTTTAAATTGCCCCTGTATCCTTATCAATACTCATAATATCCATGCTATATCGAACTAGTCTCAAGTCGCATAAATTCCACGGCTGAATTCCTTGAACTTGCATCGAATGAGCATTAATGTTCTAGTAATAGCTAATGCTTAAACCCTGAAATATATTATAGATTAACGCTTCATTCGCAATGAATTTACCTCAAATTGTCTTCTGGACCTAAATATGCTACTTTAGAACTTTGCTTAAATATAAGCCACAAATAATACGTTATTCCCTATGATGCACCACGGTCGAGAAGCAATGTCATAAAAGATACATTGAACCTCTCATTTAGGTTAACCCTAGTATTTTCTCATATTAACGCCTAGATAGCACTAGCCATTCTTCTTAGCATCGTATTGGCACTAGTTAGCCATAATAGCGATAAAAACGTTAACTTTCCTAGCGCTAAACCCTAGCATCTGAGAGGTGCTAACTATTCAAAAATATAAGGCCTTATCCCACGTACATTTTAGCCAAATCCCTTGATGTGTCTAGCGCCCTTGCTTGCATTAAAACCCTTGTTGTGGCTGACGCCCCGGGTTTTGGCACCCTTGCCCTAGATCCAATATGTTTCTAGCAAAACCCAATGCGCCTTAAGGATAATACGTCCTTAGCAATACTTAGCGACTTGGCGACAGGTATATTTGCGATAAAACCTCACTGTTAATTATAAAAATGAAGTGCTTACTTCAAACCTCCTTGGTTCTAACTCCCTAGCCCTAATACAATTAATATGTACCAAAAGTTATGCATGTTGGTTTACTCCTGAGATATTAGCACACTAGAATTTTACATTCAGAAAGTTAGCACCTTCTTATTTACGCTAAGTAGATATTGTTAGCTTTGTTAGCTACTTTCCTCAGAAATACACCTTTCTTATCAACATAGGTCCGAAATTGAGTCTTATATGCATTTCAGTAGGTTCCCTTTCTCGAAGAACCCTCTGCAACATTTGGTCTCAAATGCCTCTCAGACTTACAATAAGTCGCTTTAAGATAACACTTAGCCATAAATATACCATGTTACTTTAAAACAAGTACATGACCACTAAAATTCCCATACTTGACACTAATCAGTCTTATTATCAATCCAATGAGTCACAAAACTTGTCTCACTGACTTAGCAGGTCTCACAAAATGAGTCACAAAATGAGTCACAAAACTTGTCTCACAAAATTAGACTTGACTTGACTTAATCTAAACCATAGTGGCTTATAACTCCATTATTTCCATGAGATATCAAATACAACATGGGGGGATTCTCATTTGGGTAATTGTATGGCGGTCTATGGTATCGTTGGTAGTTACACAACCTACACGAACAAGAAGGTAACAAGAAGTGGGCGGTTACAGAGCAGTTGAGAGGATGAGGAGTAATGGTCAGACAAGTCTCCCTTACCTTTTGGGAACCACCCACTGCAATCTCCACAATCATCACTTCTCCACCTCTTCCTAACTTCCACGACTTACGAGAATATCATTGTGCCCTCTTCAAACTATAAATAGATGATTCTCATTTATTCGAAAGAAGACAGAAACACACAACAAGATAATCAGTCTGAAAAAACTAGAATCTACATAATCAGTGATTCCTTTACGGAGAATCCATTCTTCTTCACACACAAATGATATTTCTCAACCTTCTTTGCTTCTATCCCCTAAGACCTACCCAAATCCTTCCCATCTTTGTAATCGAAGCAGGACGTAAACGACCATTTCTTGGTTTAGGCTCGTCATGTTCGAGCTTGATCTCTCGAACCTACTTGAAAGTACCATTTTGTAGTACATTTGTTTTCACCCTAAAACAGTTCTTTATTATGAATGTTCGTAATTTTGTATAGTCAGTACATTCTATTTTATACAACTATTTTTCATGGATGCACATTAAATAATAAGTATCTAATTAAGTATATCTCTGAAATTTTACGGGTGCATGTAAAAAGGTCTACAGGGTTTTTGTAGTCATAGAACAAATATGTTTTCTCAATTCTCTTGCGGAATGTAAGACAATATTTCATATTCATAATTCTGATCTCGGGCCAGAACATGTATATATATTTTTTTATGTTTTTCTACAGTTGAGCAGAGATAATATTATAATTTTCTCCTTTGTCAAAAACCCACCATCAACAATTAGATACCTTGGAAAAAAAGTTTTTTGGTTTTTGATAAGTTTAGGGTTTTTTCAGTAGGAGTTATCTATATAAGGAGTTCCAAAAACGAAAAATTAGGGTTTTAGTCGGTTTTGGGTTTTTTTTCATCCTTTCTTATTGCACAAGTTAGGGTTTTTCCCAAAATCTATTTAAGAGACTTCAAGTTATTGTTCTAGGGAGACTCTTTTGATTAATTAAATTATTTTGTTATTATTAAAATTTGTTTAACTTTATTTTGATTTTTATTTATAGTCGGGTTCACCCTGAGGTTTAAATAATTATATTATCCATTGTTATGATTTTTCGAAATGGCAAGGTCTGGATCATTCGTTCATAGTTGTTATTCGTAAGAATAATTTGAGGTCTGAAAAATCTATCATCTCTTTCTTCCATTTACATATATCCGCTGCATCAGTATCAATTTTAACGATTCCGATCTCCATCAATTATTTCCACTGCTAGCCCAGCCGCTAAACCCCACTACAAATGTACAACTACATCACATATATTGAGATTCTCTGAAGATATTCGAACCAAGACCGCCACATTCGATAGGCAATAAGATTCCACTGTTTTAAATAATGAATCTTATCGCGATTTGTTTATTGTGATCAAACTAATGCAATACTCGTTAGTTGTTTCTATCTTACTTTAATTCCACTTTGGATGATAGTCTAGGGTTACTTTTTTATTCCACATTACTTGATAGTTTTAATATTTTCTCACAAACCAATAATATCCTAACATTTTGTCTTGGAACTATAATTTTATTTATAAATACACTAATATTAATTAATGTTTGAAGAATTTTTTCAAGGGTATAAATGGAAATTTTTTTATTTTATTTTGTTTTTTAATTTACATGAAAATTTCCAAATTATCATCTAAGGTAGACCAGAAGGAGTACTAGGCATTTGAGTTTCCCTCAACTATATTTTATGTGTTAGTTGCTATGATAAACCCACTCTCCTTGTAAATAGGGTCTGGAGGGTTGGATCTAGAAGGCAGCTTGAGACTTGACCAACCTGACATCTTGGTCAAGACAAAAAAAGCAAAAAAAGAAGCAAAACAAAGAAAAGTTAAAAATAAAGGGAGAAGATCTATGTTCTTCTTTATCTGTAATGATTTGGTGAAGGCAAAAGTAGGCAGCGGTAACGAACTATAGGTAGCTTAATATTCACTAATTGATGTTCACATTCCCCCCACAATTCTTGAAAACCCTAGATAAGTCCTACTTCTACACTGGATTCCACTCCAACTTCCCTTTTAATATCTTTTATTCTTTTTCTCTTCCTTTCTTTTTACAGTTGGACGTCGTATTCAATGATAACCCACTGTCCATAGAAATACGGTGCCAAGAAAGGGTTTATACGATTATAAGTAGGGATGTAAGTAGGGATGTCAACTGTTCTGGTTCCTTCCAAGTATTATAGGATCTAGAACCGAACCCGATTAGAAAAGGGGGTTTAGATTCTAAAGATTTTGATTCCGGATCATAATTTAGTGGAGTCAAAACCGGTCCCGGTTAAAAACTTAAATACCAGTTGGGTCCGAATAGTTATTGGATCCTTAAAAATTAATTATATATTTTGATTATTTTATTTTATCTTCTTTATGTTTGTTTGAATATATTGTTATATTTATATAAATGTTCTAACTAAAAATTAAATCTAAGAAAAATATCAAACGAAACTAGGCAAAACCTTAAATATTTGAGTAAAATTAGAATATAAATAACATATATTCGGGTACCCAATACCCGTGGGCACTCGACGAATAATATCTGTTAGGACCCGAAAGCTTATCCATTTCTAACGATTCTACCCGTCGTGTACCAATGTTGTTACCCAGACCTGATTCACCCGGTTTTGGTTCGGTTCCGGGTAATCGGGTACCCATTGAAAATCCTAATTATAAGTATCAAGTACTCAAGTTTATACGTTTGAAGTATTCCCAATGAAGTAACTGTGAAGGAAAAAAAAAACTCGCGGCGTAATAAACCTGATTTAATTAGGGGCTACATGGTTTTAACGGAGGTTATCGATGTTAGTTCCACACGTGGAAGGTTGTAAGAGATGTCTAAATGGTGTAAAAATACTAGATTGTCCTAACCACTAAGATTGTAACACATGTTGTCTTCTTTATATATATATATATATATATATATATATTATATTTTATTGTTTTATCTAAATATTTAATTTTTTAAAAACAATTTTAATAATTTTTTGTTCTTTTACTTAATCTTTTTACTTTCTAAATTTATTTTTTATTATTTATAGAAAAATGTCACCGTCGTTAAGGTCAATAAATTACGACCACGACGACTCCTTTAAATTTTAGGTAAAAAAAGAAAAAAAATTAAAGGACTATCTTAGTGAAAGTTTGTAAAAATCTTAATAAAAATCGTCAAGGTACTGTTTTTCGATCATGACGACTTTTTAAAATCATAAAATGTCATCATGGTCGATATTCAATAGCTTGATGACTTTTGATGTTGTTATTTATTATTTGTGGCATAATGAAAAGTCGTCATGGTCCAAATTTTAAACCATTACGATTCTACTTGAAAATCTGGGAGACTATTTTGTATCGTCATGGTCCTAAATTTCAACCATGATGACTCTTGCTAATTTTAAAACAGAAATGGATTTGTGGAGTTTGTATTACAGTCATTATTGTTCTAAATTTTAACCATGACGGCCCTTTCAAATTTTAAAACAAAAATGGATTGTAAAATTGACCATGAAAAATCGTCAAGGTTCAATACTATTGACAATGACGACTCTTTTAAGTCGGCATGGTACAAATTTATCGACCATGACGATTTTTCACGAAAATATTTAATATTATTGTCTTAATAAAAAGTCGATATGGTCGTTATTCAATATCTTGACGGCTTTGTATGAAAACTTGCGTAAAAAATAATTAAAAAAATAATTAATAGTATAAGAGATGATTAAGGATTCATTAAGTAAAATTAGCCATAATTAAGAAAGGACAGTTTTTTCATTATAAAAAATAATTGGTTAAGGAGTTTTTGAAATTACTTTAAAATAATTCTATTTTGTTTTATATGATAGCCCACATTTATTTTGACGTGTGTGAACACCCTACGGTAGAAAAAAATGTGATTTTAAAAAGAATAAAAATTAAGTGGTCTTTTTATATAACAGACTTTATAACGGTTTAATCGAAGAAAGAAAAATATCAATAGAGATTTATATATAACGGTTTTAACGGATTTGAAAACATAAGAACAATCCAATATAGCATTGTTATTATGTTTTTTTACTGTAGAAATGTAAGTACCAAGGTAGTTAATATCGGGAAATATCGGATATCGATCTTTAATTGAGATGATATGTAAAATATCGTTAATTTATAAATATTCTGATTATATCGACAGTATCAGTCGTATCGAACATATATATCGGTCATCGTATCGATCGATAAAATCGACAAGGATATAAATATATTTATTAATAATATTTTTTTATTTTAATATTTCTGTTATATAAATTTATTTTTAAAGATGCTAGATTATTAAGTGACACTAGTTTAATTGATGTTTTTATATTAAAAATATCATATATTAAAATTTGTAAGTAACACAATGTACAACTATATGTAAATTATAAAATTATAAAATTAATTGTATATTCTCATTTGTATCTGATATAATTCTTTATTTAGATATATCACACCTTATTGATACGAGGTGGTAAACTAACCAAAGGGTAATCATACATTCAAATTGTACAAGTGGGCTTGCTCCCTTGGATAGGATACACGTATAATATGTTTGTTAATAACTTCTTATTTGATTGGACAAGTTGGGGTTAAGGATGCAGCAGCGCGATACAACTTGGTGTACAACACTATATCCGCATGTTTGTTAAGTTGGTAGTAGTATTTTGATATCAAAAGATATAATATTCTGGTTAATGTGCATTTTTCACCCAATGAGGTTATTACATGTTTTTACATAAAGGAAACTGAATTTTCAGTGTTGTCTTAACTGAAAAGGTAGAGCATATGGTTTATAACCTTTTAAATATGGTTCGACTCTCGCATACGACAATTTAACTTAAGGGCTGTAAAACTTTACAAATTTAAATATAATAAAATTTTATGCATATATTTTCTATATAATGTGAAAAGCCAAGTGAAAAATGCTTATGCACCATTTATCGAACTTGTAAGGTTTTAAAACAAACATATTTTACGTGAACAATTGTTTTTTTATCTATGTTTTGGTGAAAAGCTATGCTTCCACCTTAATATTTAGGTGATAAAAAAAAATCACCTGTTTTAGGAATTGTATTTCAAATAAAAGGGGGAGTTATTTTAGGAATTATTTAAAAGATCACGTTTTTTCAATAGTTATTTTCTTTTTAATTTTTTGTAATCAAGTACTATTATAACTAATTACGGGTTACTTATATATATAATTTTATCGGTGGATATTGGTATAAAAATACAAAATTTAGCTAGAAAATATTTTTTTAATTCGAAATTTTGTTTTTAGAATAAAAAACAAATTATAAAAAAACCTATCACACGTCTATAACGGCCATTATCACATAAAAATGATCCTAAAAAATTCATGTTAAAATATTTTTATAGAAACAAAAACCTCAAAGACTTAAAGTTAATCACTTAAAAAACGGTTATAACGGATGCCAAAACGTAAAAATAGTCTAAAATGTGGTCGGTATCAATTGTTCAACAATTTTGTTTAGAGGGGGTAACAATGACCTTCACGGGATATTATTTGTAACAATCTAAAATTAAATACAAATGTATCTTCATCGTCTTAAATTTCGTTAGTGGAGACTGGTCCATTTTAGATTGAGGACAATGAATCAAATAAGCGTAATCACATAGACTCATAACAAAGATTGAATTACGCCCGTAATACTATACTTTTAACGGTTACAATTTATTGTTGTAAATTAATTCTTTGGTGGATTCCACCACTCTTACACCCCTCTTACACCACCACCTTATCATCTCCCCTTCCACCTCTTCACATCTTTCACTTCTTGGTAACCCCCACATTTAGTGTAATAACTTAGGTTTAATACCTTAGTTATGAGAATGCATTCCATTACTTCCTAATGTTAATGCTATCTTTATCATCCTCTCTTGTATTAGCCTATAAATTGAGGCTCATTCCTCTGTAATGTATACTAATATCTAGTAATGAGAAATTCTCTCTTCTTCTCTCTATATTTCTTTTGTGCAATAGTTCATCTCTTCTTAAATGCTAATCAGGGTGCACACTGGTAAAGTATACGCTGTCAAATTTTAATTACATATATGAGCATGGGTGATTTAAAATTATTAATTGTAATATTATGATGAACAATCCGAAGATAAAAAAAAGTTTTTTGGATGACCTACTTGGATCCAAGGTCACTCACCCATAATATATTTTGCATGAATAATACTAGATGTGATGAGACTTCCCGCCGTTAGAGGAAGGAAAGCAGTCGTTATAAGAACGTCATGAATTGGTCTCATCATAATTCTTGCACCAATTCGGTATAAGGTGGAGAAGTTATTCATTCATTATGATATGCTTGAAGCATTTTATTCTTACAAGAAGAATAATTAAAACTCATTTGTTGTTGCACGTATTTTCGCATTAGTTTATGTCCCTGCAGGGCATGCCATGAGTTAACAATAATTGAGTCGTCTACAACTCATCTGAATTGTTGATGAAAAAAAAAATATATTCCTTGATAGAGGAAGCCAATCACGCTGGATCAAAATAGTGCTCCTGGGGAGGCTATTGATAATGTTCTCAATGAGACTATTTAACTACGAT
The DNA here is from genome assembly GCA_023531435.1 of Papaver californicum. NCBI lineage: Eukaryota > Viridiplantae > Streptophyta > Magnoliopsida > Ranunculales > Papaveraceae > Papaver > Papaver californicum. The sequence goes on along the minus strand of JAJJMC010027464.1, from coordinate 4,347,047 downwards.
ATTTAATTACCGAGTCATATTTATCTCCTAAAGAGGAATTCATTCCTAAGTGGACATGTGGTGTCGATATTAAAGAATGGTTTTTATACGCGTACATAATCGTAGTTATTGTCGAACATGTATTCAGAGTAGCGACAACCATACATGTATTATAGAAAAAATCCTTTTTCGCAGAGAAACTGCCGTGAAGTATCGACAATATGTATGGTTGACTAATATGGGTGAAAGGCATCCATATTTGGTTGTCCTCTCACTAATAAATATTTTTGGACATAAATAAAAATTGTGAACCCGGAAGGTTACAAGTTTGATGCTTAATTAGTTTGCATGAAAGTGAGACGAGAGGAACAAGGACGCTAATTGCACAGCACCACTCGTGGCATCTAGTTTCTACAGACACTTGAGATCTGTGAAATTACATCATCTACTCTTAAATGATTTGAAAATATCCAATACTTTGGTAAGTATTGTGTACCCCGTTGATAGATGAATTTTAAGGGAAACTATTATTTGCCAGTTTTACATATCATAGTCTGACATAATTGTTTGTTATCGAAGATAACGTTCGTGTAAACTTCTAAAATATTATCACAGGTTATACTTCATTATTGAAAGAATTCAAGATAAAAGATCTTGGAATCATGTATCAAACTTATTAAGCATTATAATGGTCCATGATTTTGTCAACTTTAGAAAGTTTTGACATGTTTACATGGATAAGTACGTAACCTCCTAATAAAACTTGTGTAATAGCAATCTACTTTCATCTCGGTAACGGGTATGTAACACTCTCTCTGGTTCGTATTACGTACTAATTATAAGTTATTTTTGTGCTTGATTTTATGTATAACTTTATATGTTATACTTGAAATTGTTCGGTAGTGAATTTGATTAGCAATAATATGGAGGCATTGTGTATATTGGTTTTTGTAGTACCTCTAACATTTGATCTTTGCTTTGACGGTTTATCCAAAGTCTCGTAAGTAATGAACTACAAATAATCAGTTTCCATTTGCCAAATTCTTAGACGATACAACATCCTTTTTGCAGCAACAACGATGATCATCTATTATTGTTTGAAAGGAATTTACGAAGAATAAAAGATATATCAGATCCTACAAATCAACCATTGGGAATTTGACAAAGACAATTCAACTTGAGATTTGAAATTAATTTATGGCAACATAAAGGTCTCCATTACCAACAAAAAAAAATGAGCTGAAGATGGTTGCTGATTAGCTACTTGTGGTAAATCAAATGAGATATCTTCTTTCTGCTGGAGGATATATTGGACTTTACGAGTTGTACTCTTTTTCCTTAGTCAAGGTTTTTGTCCAACTGGGTTTTCCTTCTCAAGGTTTTAACGAGGCAATATATATATGTCCAACTCCTTTTCTTAATCTATCTACAGTTGTACTCTTTTTCCTTAGTCAAGGTTTTTTCCTTCTGGGTTTTCCCGACAAGGTTTTGATGAGGCAACGAACTTGAAGAAATTTGCTTAAAGAGATATTCGAAGACATTATTGAAGACAAACTTATATCTTGTTTTGAACAAAGACGGTCAGTGATTCTACTTGAAGATCAACATTATGTAATCAGTCTTTCTATACTTCTTCGGGTGCACATCATTAGGGGGAGAACATCAGTATTGTGTGATGGAAATTTATACGTGTTGTACTCTTTTTCTTTCGCTTGGTTTTTTCCCAATGGGTTTTCCTAGAAGGGTTTTAATGAGGCAATATTTGACGCCCAACACCATGATATGATTTGTACTATTTTTCCTTCGTCTAGGTTTTATCACTTTTGGGTTTTCCTGGCAAGGTTTTAACGAGGCAATATCATAATAGAGTGGTGTCATCCAAGGGGGAGCGTTGTAAATTAATTCTTTGGTGGATTCCACCACTCTTACACCCCTCTTATACCACCACCTTATCATCTACCCTTCCACCTCTTCACATCTTTCACTTCTTGGTAACCCCCACATTTAGTGTAATAACTTAGGTTTAATACCTTAGTTATGAGAATGCATTCCATTGCTTCCTAATGTTAATGCTAGTGTATTAGCCTATAAATTGAGGCTCATTCCTTTGTAATGTATACTAATATCTAGTAATGAGAAATTCTCTCTTCTTCTCTCTATATTTCTTTTGTGCAATAGTTCATCTTTTGATTTAGTTTATAACATTTATTTTATTTTTGAAGGAAATAGAATTTTATTAACCTTATTCCTCTATAAAGTTGAGGAATGAGAAATACAAACTGGAGGATCATTGTGACTCCACCATTTAGTTATATTTTCCAGTGATTGCATATTGACATAAGTCATGTGCAACTGAGTTTACATACCTATGGACAGCTACAAATTCTATTTTTGCAAAGTCTTTAATTATGTCACGAATAGAGAAAATTATAGACTGAATACTCCAAGGGATTTGTAGAGGGATTCCAATTATAGCAGCAAGAATAGAGCATGCATCACCCTCCAGGATGTATGGGACTTGAAGTTTTTTTGCTAGGCTGATACAAAAACGAAAATCTTTAGCTTCAGCCATTAAGGGGGAAGAAGCCTGAAAGCATACACTCCCACTGCCCAGATGGTTCCCATAATGGTCTTGAACCACTGCACCTGCTTCCCCTATACTTCACTTTTACAAACAAATGAGGTGGTCTCTCTTAAACTCATATGGATGGATTCAGATGTATAGGAATTGTGGATGAGTAGTTCACTGCATTATGAGAGTCCAAGAATTTAAAATCTTGTAAAGCTTTGTTGATGCAAATATAAAATCTAACTTGCTTTTTATTGAAGACCCAATCATTCGTCGACTTCCAGATGTTCCAAATTAGACAAGAACCAAAGTTAAACATGACATCATTATCACGAAGATGAATCCAACCCCGAATGATACTTTTAACATCAGTACAATGTGTTGGAACTTCAATCAATATGGGACTAGTTTGGATAACAATTTTAACAAACTGACAATCAAACAAGATATGAAAGATACTCTCCACTTCCAAACTGCATATGGGGCACTGATTTACCACCAACGGATTGAATCTGTTGAAATTTTGTAAGACTGCTATTCCATTGTGTAGTAGTTTCCATATAACACATGTTTATTTAACAATGTTTAGTATAGAATCAAGATAGATTTTTCTCGACCTTTTAAACGATATCATGCTTGTGTTTGAGCTGTTATACGGTCATAGAGGAAAATCGACACGATCCATAATGAACAAGCTACTCATATGAAGATTTGAGGCCTTATATATGACCCCGAAATGGTGCAAGAGTATATTCACATGTCACTAACGTAATTCTAAACCAGGGTATATCGCCAATCAGGACAGAGACGGCTATAAAGCACTTGGAAGGCTACCCTGAGTTATGTCAAATTCTACTTTTGCTTTTCTCGGCGGCTCATACTACTAATCTTACTAAAGAAGTAGATCGAGACCTAACTGAAGCTATGGCTAGATTTACTTAAAGTCAACCCATATCAACCCCAAGGTTGTTTACTTACTTTCCTTTAGAAGGCCCCTTTTGAGACTCGACTGGAGAAGAGAGGGAAGGAAAGGGGACCTGGAGGTCGGGATCCGGGAAAGTAACCTCCTTTCGGGACGCCTGCATTTGAAAGAAAATCCCCCCTTGAGTGCACTTTATGTTGCGAAGAAAACTTTTAAAGAGAAACACTGGTCCATCTAATACATGCTAAGAGTGAAAAGGGGAGAGCACCAAGTATATCGCCAACTTTTTCAATTGGAAACCTATACACTATTCCTTGTATGAACTTTATTTAAAAATAAAAGCATACAAAGAATTTTCTTAAATAATACTCCCTACGTCCCAGTTTAGTTGCTTTAATAGGGTTTTGCACACACATTAAGAAATTGAGAGATGTATATTTTTTTCCATCTATACCCTTGATAAAAGTCTTTAACCATTAATTGTTATTAGTATATTTAACAAATAACTTATATTTCCAAGATAAAGTGCAAGGGTGGTTTTGGAAATTATATTAAAAAATACAATTTAAGCTAGTATTATGGGACTAGAAAAAACCATATTTAAGCAACTAAACTGGGATGGATGGAGTATCTAAAAGGGATTCTTCACTAGAATGATTAACGTATAACTTGCTTGTAATTTTAATATAAATATATACTTTTAAATATAAAGATAAATCAATATAATGTGGAAAATAAAAGTAAGCAAGACACTAGAAATTTTGTAAACGAGAAAATATGCAAAGAAGAAAAATCCCGGGACCTCATCCAGTTTGAACACACATTGTAGTAAGCCTCTACAAACACTAGCTTAGCTACTACAATGACTTCGTTCTGAAATGTATTTGAGAAAGAATAAACCTCCAAGCTACCCTGCCGCATTTATGCCACTATGTCTCTTGATCCCCGTAGGAACCTACGCATTTGATTCCCCTAGATTATGTCCTTTACATACCTAGGATTTGATCCACAGTTTTTCCCGGAGACTAGCGATACCCTGCCTCAAACAAGATGCCAGGTGATTATTTTTTTATGATAAACCAAGGTGACAGAAATCTTTCCTTTGACTTAGATGAATCTAAATCAAAAGATTAGGGTTTCTACCCTTTAAAACTTATAGAGATATCTAATTAATCTATCTCACAAGAGTATCAAACTAGATCTTTGTCTATGATGATTTTTTTGTGAAAAATTTCAAAATTGTATTTCAATAGATAAGCGTTATACACAACCGAGTTTGAAGTTTCTATCAAATATGAATTTGATCAATAATTCTTGAATGACCTTATAGCGGGAGAGAAGGACATTAGAATAGACAAGGATTATGAACATATCAAAACCGAGATACATGTTACAATACTATCATACAGATATAGGTGAACATGAGCTTCACGAATCCCCAAGTGAAGTATTTCCATTCTTACTTTAGTTTTTGAGGAACCTTTGGTTTTAGAGGACATATGTTGTAACAAGATACACATCATATAGAGGATTAAGTTTTCAATGTTGTTGATATCTCCAACATATATTAATTAATCAAGGGTATGTGTAAGCAATGATTTCTTACAACCCAAATATTTTCTGAATACTTCTAAGTCTAAATTCTTTCTTATGATACAGAGAAATTGTTTCTTTAGTTAGAATTTGACTTGTATTGAGGTTCTTTCCATAGTTTGAAGTATTAACTAATTTAGCACCAAGTAAAATCCATAAAAGAATTACTTCCAAAGATAATTTCAAACTTCCAAAAGTATACAATGTGCACACTTTGTGGTAACTTCCTGAATTAAGACCCAAAACTTGGTTCATAAGTTAGATCAATTTTTGGAAAGAACTAATAACGGTTTTCACTCTAAGAATAACAATCATAATCTTGTGAAATGTTTTTCTTGAAAAAATAAAGAAGAAAGAATGAGCCAAAATCAAATTATGGGTCGGACCAATAAATTTGTGAACTTACGAGTTAGGTTCATGAACTAAATTGTGAAAAATTCATCAGAAAAAATTTCATCTGAAAATGGAGGGTACCAAGTACACCACCAACTTTTACATTTCGAAACCTATAGACTATTTTTTGCGTCAACTCTTATTCAATAAAGCAAACAATAGATATCCTAAGAGAATCTCTAAAAGATATCCTTCAATACCAAGGATGATTAGCATAGAACTTGCTTGTACTTCAATTATATATAATAAATCAATATATGTTGAAAAGAAATACAAGCAAGACACCAGGAATTTTGTTAACGAGGAATATGCAAAGCAGAAATACCACTGTATTAAGCCTCTACAAACACTAGCCTACTATAATGACTTTAGTATGGAATGTTGTAGAGACAGAATAAACCCTCCAAGCTACTGTACTATAGTTGTGGCGCCCTACGTCTCTTGATTCTCGTATGAACCTACGCACTTGATTCCCCTAGTCGATGTCTTTTACAGGCCTAAGGGTTGCTCCACGGTTATTCATGAAGACTAGCGCTATCATGCCTCAAAAAGGACGCCTGGTCTTTTTTTTATATATAATAAACCAAGGTGACAAAAATCTTTTGACTTGGAAGAAAATAAATAACAAGATTAAAGTTTCCACTCATCAAAACTTATAGAGATACGAATACCTGATCAATTTTTCTCACATAAATATCAAAATACATCTTTGTCTAAGATGATTTCTTGTGAAAAACTTTAAACCTGGATTTCAATAGATAAAAGTTATACACAATCGAGCTTGAAGTTTCTATCGAATCTGGATTTTATCAATAATTCTTAAATAACCTTATAATAGAAAATAAGGATATTAGAAAGAAACAAGAATTATGAACTATTTGAATCGCAAAACAGGTTCCGAAACTATCTTAGAGAAGATATGTGAGCATGTGCTTCACGAATCCCCAAGTTAATTCTTTCAAAGTATTACCTTAGTTCTCGAAGAACCTTCGGTATTGGAAGATAAACTTTGTAACAAAATACACAACGTGTAGAAGATTAAGTTTTATGTGTTGCTGATATCACCAACATATAATAATCAATCAAGGATAGGTTGCTTTTGATGTAAGTAATGATTTCTTACAACCCATGTATTTTCTCAATACTTTTAAGTCTAGGTTTTTTCCTAAGATACAAAAAAATTGTTTCATTAGCTATAAATTGACTTTTATTGAGGGTTTTACCATAGTTTGAAGTATTAGACTAATTTTATGTTGAGTAAATTCCAAAAAAGAATTACTTCCAAAGATAAATTCAAACTTCCAAAAGTAGAAAATATGCACACATTATGGCAGCTTATTAAATTAAGACCCAAAACTTGGTTCACAAGTTAGATCAATTTTTGTAAAGAACTAATAATGGTTGCGCTCTAAGAATAACAATCATAAACATGCGATACGTTTTCCCTGAAAACAAAGAAAAAAGAATGAACCTAAACCAAGTTATTTGGTCATCCCATTAGGTTCGTGAACTCAACTGTAAAAAGCGCATCAGGAGAAATTTCATATGAAAAGGAAAGGTACCAAGTACACCACTAACTTTTCTTTTTCGAAACCTATATATTATTTCTACGTGAACTCTTAGTGAAGAATTAAAGCACACAAGAAATATCCTTGGATAATCTCTAAAACGGATTCTTCAATCCCAAGAATGATTAATGTACAACTTGCTTGTACTTCAATATAATGTGAAAAATAATTAAAAGCAAGACACCATAAATTTTGTTAACGAGTAAAACTGCAAGTGCAGAAAAACCCTGGGACCTCGTCCAGTATGAAAACGCATTGTATTAAGTCGCTACAAATACTAGCCTACTATATGACTTCGGAATGGAATGTATTTGACTTCGGAATGGAATGTTCCTGCAATTCAGTTAGTACTTTAGAAACTATTAACGGCAACTCCTCATTATCACCCAAATACATGTATTTTAGGTGATCAGGAAGAAGCTTAAGTTCTAGTTTAGGCGCCTGCAAGAAAGGTTGCAACAATTTTTCATTAGTGCATGTTAAAGAGATAAATGAAATATCATGAATTGGTGGGCATTGTTGTAACGAATTAAGTTCACTAATAGCATCCTCAAATTCATCCCCTATTTTAAGCTCGGTTCTTGGATCTGTAAGATCTTTAAAACCCACACTCCTCGTGATAACAGTTTCCAATGGATCATTACTCCCCAAATTAAACATCTGTTGAGCTAAAGAGTCAATAACATCAACAGAGAAACAAGAATGGACGTCACTAGGATATCGCATCGCCTCATAAATGTTGAAGCGTATTATTTCTCCATCAAATTCCATTGTTAATGTCCCATTATAGACGTCAATTTTTGTTCTCGCCGTTCGCATGAATGGACGTCCCAGTAGCAACGGTATAGACGAATTAGTTGATCCATCTGTCATCTCCAGTACACAGAAATTTGCTGGAAAGACTAGCTGATTAACCCGCACAATCACATCTTCAACAATACCTCTAGGGTATACATTAGAACGGTCAGCTAGTTTTAAAACAATTCAGTTTCTTTCAAAGGTCCTAAATTAAGAGATTCATATATAGATGCAGGCATAACATTTACTAATGCTCCTAAATCAAGCATAACCTTATTAAACGTCGTGTTGCCAATAACACTAGAAATATTAAAAATACCGGGATCTTTACATTTGAGTGGGAGATTGTTTTTCAAGATAGCCGAAGCATTCTCCCACACTCTCATTACCACATTACCGGTTAATCTTTGTTTATTGGTGCTAAAGTCCTTCAGAATTCTCGCATATTTGGGACTTGTTTAATCGCATCTATGAGTGGAATATTCACATGAATCTTCTTGAAAATGACTAAGATATCTTTATCTTGTTCCGCCTTTTTCGAGTTAGCAAACCTTTGAGAAAAAGGTAAAGGAGGAACATAAGTAGAAACAGAAGGGAGTTTGTGTAACACTTCTCAATGTCACGGTGTTGACATTTTCTTTTGGATTGATAGGTTGAGAAGGGATTTTCCCACTATTATGTGCCTTCATATGATTAATCTCAGTTGCCATAGTTCCCACTTGCGTTTGTAATTCTCTGATTGCATTATCAGTTGCCTGCTGATTTTTCTGCATCAACGTCATCATATTCTTCATCATGTAGAGCATCTCCGATGATTCTGAGTTTTGAGCTTGTTGTGGAGGTTGTAATTGCTGTTGTAACCCATTTGGATGATTGAAAACCGGAATCGGAGCTACAAATTGCTTATTCGTATAACTGAAATTTGGATGATCTCTCCATCCTGGATTATAAGTGTTGGAATAAGGATCATACCGTTGTCTCTGCTGATTTGGGAATACTGCATTCACCTGTTTGACTTCTTCTTCATAAGAGGCTATGATCACGGCTTCCATTTGTTGTATCATCTTCTCCATATTACCCATTGTATGATATAGGTGCGGTGAAGAAGTAACCTCATTAACCCTCTTGACGAGTGGTTCTGACCCACGACTTGAGAATTGTTGAGAGTTTGCTGCCATGTTCTTAATTAACTCTCTAGCTTGAGCTACTGTTTTATACACTAATGCACCACCACCTGCAGCGCCGAAAAGATTTCTATCACTTGCTTGAAGACCATCATAGAAGTATTGGATGATCAATACATCACTGAATTAATGATGTGGGAAGCTAGCGACCAATCTCTTATAACGTTCCCAGCATTCATACAATGTCTCTCCTGCCATCTGCTTAATGCCACAAATCTCTTTACGAATCTGAGTCGCCTTTGATGCAGGAAAATATCTCTCTAAAAAGAGTTTCTTCAAACCATTCCAAGTTGTGACACTACCAGAAGGTAAATAGTATAACCATTCCTTAGCAGTATCCATCAGGGAGAATGGAAAAGCTCGTAACATAACTCCATCAACATCATTCTATGTTGGTAGCATGGCCATGATTATATTATGGAAATCCATCAAATATTTATTCGGATCTTCATTAGTCATCCCATAAAACTTTGGGAGTTCTCGAATCAACCCTGGCTTGATCTCAAATGTAGATGTCGTCTGAATACACCATTGTTGCGCATCTAACTTGTGAGACGCTAAGTCTTTGAGTGTACGATTTGTGTCACATATTGTTTCTTGTTCTTCCTCTACGTCTGAATCTGCGAACTCACTTGACGATGTACTTGGAGGAAGTGGATTGTTCACTGCTCGAACGAATTCTTTTATTAATGTGCCTGATCGAAGTCGTATATCAATGGGACTTGGTTTACCCTCTCTAAGCATTTACGAAAGAACTAGTACCTGAAAAACAATTCTTAAAACTAAATTAAAAACTAGAAGTAAGAAATCAAAAACAAAATGACAATCCGTTATGCCTCCCCGGAAGCGGCGCCAAAATTTGGTCGGTTGTCAGCCAAACAAAATTAATTCAAGTTCTTACTTCACTAATATAGATTAGAGTATAGTAATAAGAACAAGTTCGTTCCCACAGATTACTTTCGATTACTTATATAAACATTGGGGTTTTGGTTGTGATTATAACTAAATTATGCTAAAACAAATAGATTAAAACGAATATCAGAGATAAAGAACATTGGTTAGACAGTTCATATTCCATCTTCCAACATGTTATCAACTAAATGATACTCAACATTCATGCACTCTCAATATCAATAACCCTAAAGCATCCTATCGCAGGCTTACTCCGGAAAAACTCCTATTATCATCAAAGGCGCAAGAGCCACTCTTTGAATCCTTTTCAACGAATAACTTGGCACAAGAGCCACTCAAGTTTAACCCAATGAAAGCAATGGTCTTTGTGAGTTGAGGTTATTCTAAGCAATCCGGCGCAAGAGCCACTCGGATTTAACCTAGGTCACGCTTCTATACATAATTGCATGGTAACATCCCGTTATTAACAACTATGTTATGCTAGGATCTTTCGACAATTCCGGATCTCAAACCCTAGTTTAGATATAGATGTCAATGCATGTTCATCTAATTCGCGACTTAAACAAACAAGCAATCCATCATACAAGGTGTTATAAACGGTTGAACATAAGCGATATTGAAGAGATTATGAACATATGAGAATGAATATTTCAATTAATAACATGTTTTCCAACTTAGGACTACATCTCTAACCAATAAGAAAGGTCTAGTTCATCATGGATTTCTCAAAATCCATGGAAAATAATCAAGAAAACAAGTAAATAAAACCCTAGAAATCGTGATGATCAATCGCAACTCCAAGCCCTAGCTTCTTGTTCTCCTTGTGTTCTCAAGTCTCCAAAAGTGTCCCAAGATGTAAAAGATGTCTTTCTAGGGTTATGGAGGTCTTCTTATATAGTCTTCATTATATCTAGGTGTTAGAGTCCTAATGGGACCATGATACCTTGATTAGGAAGTCAAAAACGTGTCTTAGAAGTGCCTCACATCGAGTCATAATCGGTAGGCAAGACCCCCTCCTTAACTACCGATTGTAAGGGCTCAAAATATAACTTTCATGTACCCAAAACGTGCCATAATCGGTAGGCTCTCTTCCGTGTAAACTACCGATTGTTGGAGCTCAAAAACGAAGTTTTCCTGTACCCGAAATCACTTATAATCGGTAGGTTATTTTCCCTTGTAAACTCCCGATTGTGATGTTGAGTGTTTCATTATTTTCTTTCGGCTATTTTGCTCATAACTTCCTCATACGAACTCCAAATGACCTCATTCTTTTTACGTTGGCTTCGTCTTCTCGTTCTCTTCAAAATGGTATTAAGAAAATCGTAGATTTGAATGAGTTTAATTCGTTCTTTGGCGCTTTTCCATTGACAGAACTTAACTTCCTTGTTCATTTCGTGTCGTAATGAACTCCTTTCTTCTTCTTTGGTTGAATACACTTCAAAACTCCTAAGAAACTCATAAACAAACAAAATCAAAGCATTATGATATGAAAACTAACAAGAAATCAATGAATTAGAGTATCTAAATAATGCAAATAATGCACCTATCAAATTCCCACACACTTGCCTTTTGCTAGTCCTCGAGCAAACTACAAATCTAAACTAAACTAAACTACAACAACTCCATTTCGTTGAGGATACGGTTACACTTAGCATGTGTAACAAGCCTTTAAACCCCTAGGTGTCCCTAGTGGACGAGTTATAGTCTCGTGAGGGTTTACAAGAGGTATACCCACAAAACCTAATTTCCAACTTCAAATATTCCAGAGCACCTGCATCCAAAGAGCTACGAAGATATAAAGTTTCTGCACACTAACAATAAGAAGTTAGAAGTATAAAGAACATTATTCTCATGCTTAACCCTTGAGTTAGGAGAAAACCATCATATAAAAGAATTCAGGTTCGAGAATGATCGAATGTTTCTACCTCACCAATAGTATTTTATGAATTTGACACTCAAAAGACGCACTTTATGGTTCTCACATATGTGCAGGCAGGAATGAAGATAGAAATCATGCACACGTTGAATGGTGGGAAGGAAAGGTAACCTTACGAATCATATGAAGATGTTATCCCATAGAACGTGGGACGAAAAAGAACCCTTTTTTGTTTTTCTAGTGACCTCTAATAAAGGAAATCAATCACTATGCGAGGATGGGAATGTGATATGATTTTATATAGTGGTAAAAAGAGGTTCGATTCTCGAACTT
>JAJJMC010027464.1:4298313-4334910 GCA_023531435.1 Papaver californicum | reverse complement strand
CCTTATGACTCGGTAGTTTGACGAGAAATTGATATCAATCCAAAACAAGGATGTATTCCTGTTCCCGTATAAATTCATGCTCATCTGGCCCCTATCTTCGGCTTCTAGAGCTTCTAATCGATTATACGAACCTTGAATTAGATTGGGTAACTCCCAATTTGCGCTGAAATCGCTAAAAAATCTGAATTGAAAATCATGAATTTGCTGCCGATGAAACTCTGTCCCGATGAAGGTTTGACTCGGTCAACTGGCTTTGACCGAGTTGACTGGGCTGAGTTGGCCCGATCCAGTTCAACCCGATCCAAGGGTGCCCCAATCCAATGTGTGGGTGCCTTGATCCATTTTCCCGGGTGCCTTTAACACTTTTTGAGCCAATTTTTCCACAAATCTTTATTCTTCTACTGTACCTACAAAAGCATAAAAATACGTAATAGACACAAAATCGAATACTAACTCACTAGAAATTAAGGTGCAATTTAGACACTAAAATGTGTCTATCAGAATGCTTACTCACCTTCTTACCCGATCGTCAATCAGCACCATTCTCACAGCATCCAATAGAAACGTCTTCGGTCTTCAACTGTTTTTGATGAACTCTTGAACTTCGTAGAACCTTGACAATTTATAACTCTTTTTCTCAATTTCTTGTTGTTTGGAACTTCTTTATAGATTTCTTCTTCCCCACGGCCTCATTGAATGAATACAAAAGAAAATATACAATAAAGCAATGATAATCATTTTTATTATTTTATTTTTTTTTTTTACTTCAAAATATAGACTAAAAAGTAAATGATGAAATTACTATGGTCGTGGGATAAAAACTTTACCACTTGATTATTCACAACTTGTATTGCTTTGGTATCATAACTTCACTCACTCACATATTTTGATTTCTTTCGCTTTTGTACAGAAGTCTTCAACATGTATATATAATTCTGCTAATTGTATTGTTGCTTTACTTGAATATGAAATTTGTTCTTTCTTGAACGGTTGCTTGTATAACTTGATTGTCTTCAACTTTCCTTCAAATTTTTGATGTTCCTCTTGTTGATGATGATATGTTTCTATGGATCTGTTGTTATCGAGAGAATGGTGCCAACTGCAAACAAGACTACAACATAGAGTTAGCAATTCTGATGGCACCCTCATGATTGATAGAAATAGCACTCAAGATATCAAAAAGTTGTGCTGAAATTGGTGCGAGGTTAGGTAGCTCATCATTCTACCCGGAATTTTTGCCTCACTCATGGGTATTGAATGACCAACTCTTCTAATATTGTATTCTCTATCGGCAGTTTAAGTCCGTTTTTGTCAGCTCTAGCCTCTCAACAACTAAGCACTCCGAATATAGTTCTCTAATACTTTCAGTTGTTTCGGTTAGAACTCCGTATGTAAATATAGCTAGAAGTATACTAAGTGACTCTAAAATCTCTAAAATTTGAAGGTTTTCATACAAATATGTACAAAAGTTTTAAAATTCTACCTACAAAAGCAAATACTAAAAACTCTATATGCTTAATTAATCCCTCACACTTAAACTTTACATTGTCCTCAATGTAAAATCAATATGGGAAATCCTAACAAGATATGAAGAAAAAAAATCAAAAGAGAAACATAGAAATAAAAAACCAATGGGTTGCCTCCCATTTAGCGTTTAGTTTAACGTTTTCGTCCCGACTTGGCATTCTTTTCTACTCCTCCAGAGGGAGTGCATCTACTAAATTGATCTCAACCCTCTCAGGTTCTAATGGTTCATAATAGAGCTTCAAAAGATGCCCATTCACTTTGAGCTCCTTCCCTGTTAAGAAGCTACGGATCTCCACTGCACCATGAGTAAAAACGTTAGACACAACAAAGGGTCATATCCAACGAGAGTTCAATTTTCCAGGAAATAAATGAAGGCGAGAATTAAACAAGAGAACTTTCTTTCCAACAATAAAATGTTTTCTAGAAATCCTACTATCATGAAATGCCTTTGTTTTCTCCTTGTAGATTCGTGAACTTTCATATGCATCATTACGAATCTCTTCCAGTTCACTCAATTGAAGCTTACTTTGTTTACCAGCCCCATCCATCTCCATGTTGCATTGTTGAATAGCCCAAAAATCCTTATGCTCAATTTCAACAGGAAGATGACAAGGTTTACCGTACACAAGTCTATATGGGGACATCCCAATATGAGTCATATATGTTGTTCGGTATGCCCATAGTACATAATTGAGACGTAAACTCCAATCCTTCCTTGATGGATTCACTGTTTTCTCTAGGATGTACTTCACCTCTCGATTAGAGACTTCAGCTTGCCCGTTGTTTGTGGATGATATGTTGTAGCAATCTTGTGAGATATGTTATACTTTTTCAACAAACTCTGGAAGAACTTGTTTCGAAAGTGTGATCCCCCATCGCTGATTATGGCTTTTGGAATTCCAAACCTTGCAAAAATATGTTATTTAAAAAAATCTATAACCACTTTAAAATCATTAGTAGAGGTGGCTTTAGCTTCCACCCATTTCGAGACATAATCAACAGCGAGTAAGATGTAGAATTTACCAAAAGAATTAACAAAAGGACCCATAAAATCAATGCCCCATACATCAAAAATTTCAACGAAAAGAATAAACTTCGGTGGCATTTGATTTCGAGCACCTAGATTGCCCGTTCTTTGACACCTATCACAAGTTGTGAAAAATACATACGCATCTTTAAATAAAGTGGGCCAATAGAACCCACTTTCAAGTACCTTCAAAGCAGTTCTCTTTGCCCCAAAGTGTCCTCCACAAGCATATGAATGGAAAAAAGATAAGATAGAGTTGTATTCATATTCGGGTACGCACCTCCACATAATTTGGTCTAAACAATATTTCCACAGGTATGGATCATCCCATATATGTTGATTCGCTATCTTTTTAAGTTTGTCTCTCTCAACACGAGATAAATTTCTTGGGATTTGTTTAGACACTAAATAATTCACAATATCCACATACCATGGTTCTGAAACTGTAACTAAGAAGAGTTGCTCATCTGGAAAGCTTTCACATAACGGGATAGTTTCTTCGTCTACAGTAAGACGACTCAAACTCTTGTCTTTAATTTCGATATCAAACTCTTGTAGGAGTAGTATCCATCGAATGAGCCTTGGTTTCGCCTCCTTCTTTGTAAGTAAGTACCTAAGTGCTGCATGATCAGAAAACACAACAACTTTCGTACCAAGTAAATAAGAACGAAATTTCTCCAATGCAAAAACGATTGCTAACAACTCCTTTTCCGTGGTCGTGTAGTTTTGTTGGGCCTCATTCAACGTTCTGGAAGCATAATAAATGGCATGAGGTAGTTTCCCAGTACGCAGGCCTAAAACTGCACCGATTGCATAGTCACTGGCATCACACATTATCTCAAATGGCTTGCTCCAATTTGGTGGTTTAATGATAGGGGATGTTATCAAAAGTTCTTTCAAACGGTTGAATACCGCCAAAAACTTCTCATCAAAGTTAAAAACCACGTCCTTTTGTAATAACTGGCATAATGGTGATGCAACCTTGGAAAAATCTTTGATAAATCGGCAATAAAATCCTGCATGACCAAGAAAAGAACGAATCTCCCTCACCGTAGTGGGAGGGGTAAGAGCACGAATAAGATCGATCTTAGCTTTATCAACTTCCAAGCCTTTAGAAGATATAATATGGCCTAAAACAATGCCATGAGTTACCATAAAATGGCACTTCTCCCAATTTAGCACAAGATTAGTTTCAACACATCGTTTAAGAATCAATGTGAGGTTATCCAAGCACAAGTCAAATGAATCACCATACACACTTAAATCATCCATAAAAACTTCGATAATGTTTTCAACGTAATCTGAAAAGATACTTACCATACACCTTTGGAAGGTAGCGGGTGCATTACACAAACCAAAAGGAATCCTCCTGTATGCAAATGTTCCAAAAGGACAAGTAAAAGTGGTCTTCTCTTGATCCTCCGGTGCTATAGCAATTTGATTATAACCTGAATAACCATCAAGAAAACAGTAATATGAGTGTCCTGACAATCTTTCCAACATATGATCCATAAAAGGTAAAGGAAAGTGATTTTTTCTAGTGGTTGCATTAAGCTTTCGATAATCAATACAAACTCTCCAACCGGTTTGCACTCGAGTTGGGACAAGTTCATTGTCTTTATTTTGCACCACTGTAACGCATGACTTCTTTGGTACAACTTGTACCGGGCTCACCCACTTGCTATCAGAAATGGGGTAGATAACTCCCACATCTAATAACTTAAGTATCTCTTCCTTTACTACTTTCATCATTGGAGGATTCAAACGACGTTGAGATTCCCTTGTTGGCTTTATTCCTTCCTCAATTAGTATTTCATGCATACACGTAGAAGGGCTTATTCCCTTGATATCAGCAATTGTCCATCCTATGGCCGTTTTATACTCCTTCAACACCCGAAGAAGTCTTTGTTCCTGCAACTCAGTTATTTCTTTAGAAACTATTACCAGCAACTCCTCATTATCACCCAAATACATGTATTTTAGGTGATCAGGAAGAAGTTTAAGTTCTAGTTTAGGCGCCTGCAAGACAGATGGCAAAAAAATTTCATTAGTGCATGGTAAAGAGATAAATGAAATATCATGAATTGGTGGGCATTGTTTTAACGAATTAAGTTCACAAATAGCTTCCTCAAATTCATCCTCTATTTTATGCTCGGTTCTTGAGTCTGTAAGATTTTTAAACCCACACTCCTCGTGATAATAGTCTCCAATGGATCATTACTCCCCAAATTAAACATATGTTGAGCTAAAGAGTCAATAACATCAACAGAGAAACAAGAATGTACGTCACTAGGATATCGCATCGCCTCATAAATGTTGAAGCGTATTATTTCTCCATCAAATTCCATTATTAATGTCCCATTATAGACGTCAATTTTTGTTATCTCCGTTCGCATGAATGGACATCCCAGTAGCAACGGTATGGACGAATCAGTTGATCTATCTGTCATCTCCAGTACACAGAAATTAGCTGGAAAGACTAGATGATTAACCCGCACAAGCACATTTTTAACAATACCTTTAGGGTATACATTAGAACAGTCAGCTAGTTGTAAAACAATTCCAGTTTCTTTCAAAGGTCCTAAATTAGGAGATTCATATATAGATGCAGGCATAACATTTACTGATGCTCCTAAATCAAACATAGCCTTATTAAACATCGTGTTACCAATAAGAATAGGAATATCAAAACTACCGGGATCTTTACATTTGAGTGGGAGGTTCTTTTGCAAGATAGCCGAAGCATTCTCCCCCATTCTAATTACCTTATTACCGGTTAATCTTTGTTTATTGGTGCACAAGTCCTTCAGAATTATCGCATATTTGGGGACTTGTTTAATCACATCTATGAGTGGAATATTCACATGAATATTCTTGAAAATTTCTATGATATCCTTATCTTGTTCCGCCTTTTTCGAGTTAGCAAACCTGTGAGGAAAAGTTAAAGGAGGAACATAAGTAGAAACAGAAGGTTTAAAGTTTTCTTTAGGTACCTCATCGGATTGGGAAGAGTCAGTAATCTCTTTCTCCAAAACCGGTTCCTTAGGGTCTTTGTTTTTCTCAGCTTCCTCTGGTTGCACAGTTTGTGTACCACTTCTCAATGTCACGGGGTTGACATTTTCTATTGGATTGATAGGTTGAGAAGGGAGTTTCCCACTACTTTGTTCCTTCAGATGATTAATCTCAGTTGATTTAGCGCCCACTTGCGTTTTTAATTCTCTGATTGCATTATCAGTTGTCTGCTGATTTTTCTGCATCAACGCCGTCATATTCTTCATCATGGAGAGCATCTCCGATGATTCAGAGTTTTGAGATTGTTATGGAGGTTGTACTTGCTGTTGTAACCCATTTGGATGATTGAAAACCGTCCTTGGAGCTGCAACTTGCTTATTCGCATAACTGAAATTCGAATAATCTCTCCATCCTGGATTATAAGTGTTGGAATAAGGATCATATCGTTGTCTCTGCTAATTTGGGAACACTGCATTCACCTGTTTGACTTCTTCTACATAAGAGGCTATGATCACGGCTGCCATTTTTTGTATCATCTTCTCCATATTACCCATTGTATGATCTAGGAGCGGTGAAGAAGTAACCTCATTAACCCTCTTGACGAGTGGTTCAGACCCATGACTTGAGAATTGTTGAGAGTTTGCTGCCATGTTCTCAATTAACTCTTTAGCTTGAGCTACTGTTTTATATACTAATGCACCACCACCTATAGCGTCGAAAAGATTTCTGTCACTTGCTTGAAGACCATCATAGAAGTATTGGATGATCAATACATCACTGAATTGATGATGTGGGAAGCTAGCGAACAATCTCTTGTAACGTTCCCAGCATTCATACAATGTCTCTCCTGCCATCTGCTTAATGCCACAAATCTCTTTACGAATCTGAGTCGCCTTTGATGCAGGAAAGTATCTCTCTAAAAAGAGTTTCTTCAAACCATTCCAAGTTGTGACACTACCAGAAGGTAAATAGTATAACCATTCCTTAGAAGTATCCATCAGGGAGAATGGAAAAGCTCGTAACGTAACTCCATCAACATCATTCTTTGTTGGTAGCATGGTCATGATTATGTTATGGAAATCCATCAAATATTTATTCGGATCTTCATTAGTCATCCCATAAAACTTTGGGAGTTCTCGAATCAACCCTGGCTTGATCTCAAATGTAGATATCGTCTAAATACACCATTGTTGGGTATCTAACTTGTGAGACGCTAAGTCTTTGAGTGTACGATTTGTGTCACCTATTGTTTCTTGTTCTTCCTTTACGCCTGAATCTGCGAACTCACTTGACGATGTACTTGGAGGAAGTGCATTGGCACAAGAGCTACTCAAGTTTAACCTAATGAAAGCAATGCTCTTTGTGAGTTGAGGTTATTCTAAGCAATCCGGCGCAAGAGCCACTCAGATTTAACCTAGGTCACGCTTCTACACATAATTGCATGGTAACATCCCGTTATTAACAACTATGTTATGCTACTTGTAACAAGGATCTTTCGGCACTTACGGATCTTAAACCCTAGTTTAGATATAGATTTCAATGCATGCTCATCTAATTCGTTACTTAAGCAAACAAGCAATCATTCATACAAGGAGTTATAAACGGTAGAACATAAGCGATATTGAAGAGATTATGAACATATGAGAATAAATACTTCCATTAATGAACATGTTTTCCAACTTAGGACTACATCTCTAACCAACAAGAAAGGTTTAGCTCATCATGGATTTCTCAAAATCCATGGAAAATAATCAAGAAAACAAGTAAAGCAAACCCTAGAAATCGTGATGATCAATCGCAACTCCAATCCTTAGCTTCTTGTTCTCCTTGTGTTATCAAGTCTCCAAAAGTGTCCCAAGATGTAAAAGATGTCTTTCTAGGGTTATGGAGGTCTTCTTATATAGTCTTCATCATATCTAGGTGTTAGAGTCCTAATGGGACCATGATACCTTGATTAGGAAGTCAAAAACGTGTCTTAGAAGTGCCTCCCGTCGAGTCATAATCGGTAGGCAAGACCCCATCCTTAACTACAGATTATAAGGGATCAAAATATAACTTTCCTGTACCCAAAACGTGTCATAATCGGTAGGCTCGCTTTCCGTGTAAACTATCGATTGTTGGAGCTCAAAAACGAAGTTTTCCTGTACCCGAAATCGCTTATAATCGGTAGGTTGTTTTCCCTTGTAAACTCCCGATTGTGGTGCTGAGTGTTTCGTTATTTTCTTTCGGCTATTTTGCTCATAACTTCCTCATACGAACTCCAAATGACCTCATTCTTTTTGCGTTGGCTTCGTATTCTCGTTCTCTTCAAAATTGTATTTGAATGATTTTAATTCGGTATTTGGCCTTTCTCCATTGGCAGAACTTAACTTCCTTGTTCATTTCGCGTCGTAATGAACTCCTTTCTACTTCTTTGGTTGAATACACTTCAAAACTCCTTAGAAACTCATAAAAAAACAAAATCAAAGCATAATGATATGAAAACTAACAAGAAATCAATGAATTACAGTATCTAAATAATGCAAATAATGCACCTATCAATAGGCAGTTAATTTATGCGTTTTTACCGTCTTATTTATATTTTCTAGTCATCATTGTTGTACTAAATTTACCATTTTATTTCTTTAATAGGTGGTTCGCATAAAATTCAAAGCTATGAACTAAACACGGCTAAACTGGCTAAATTGGTTATTGTGCTTATTTGCACTGTTACGTTTTGGACTTGGCTATTGATTTTGGTGACGCGTACAGACAGATGTGGACATTTGGATGGAGAAAACGGAAATTGAAAAAACAAAAGAAGTAAACATATATGCGTGAAAAGTTTTCTGTTGGTTTGGCTAGGAAATGTACTGACAGAGAAAATGGCTATTTTGCTCATACCTTCCTCATACGAACTCCAAATGACCTCATTCTTTTTGCGTTGGCTTCGTATTCTCGTTCTCTTCAAAATTGTATTTGAATGATTTTAATTCGGTATTTGGCCTTTCTCCATTGGCAGAACTTAACTTCCTTGTTCATTTCGTGTCGTAATGAACTATTTTCTACTTCTTTGGTTGAATACACTTCAAAACTCCTTAGAAACTCATAAAAAAACAAAATCAAAGCATAATGATATGAAAAATAACAAGAAATAAATGAATTAGAGTATCTAAATAATGCAAATAATGCAAATAATACACCTATCAATAGACAGTTAATTTATGCGTTTTTACCGTCTTATTTATATTTTCTAGTCATCATTGTTGTACTAAGTTTACCATTTTATTTCTTTAATAGGTGGTTCGCATAAAATCCAAAGCTATGAACTAAACACGGATAAACTGGCTAAATTTGCTATTGTGCTTATTTGCACTGTTACGTTTTGGACTTGGCTATTGATTTTGGTGACGCGTACAAACAGATGTGGACATTTGGATGGAGAAAACGGAAATTGAAAATCAAAAGAAGTAAACATACATGCGTGAAAAGTTTTCTGTTGGTTTGGCTAGGAAATGTACTGACAGATAAAATGGGTGTAAAATACGTGGCATAGGCAGTTTGTTTGGTAAAGAAAGTGGACAGACTAAAATGAAATATGGGGCAGATGGTTAGTAAGTTGGCTTGGGAATATGAAGGGCACATGCTATGTTGAGGTGTCATGTGGTTTGTCATACTTTTTCTAAGTTAAGTTAGCAAACATAAAAGAGGAATGGGGGAGAATAAGGTCGGTTGGAGGGTCTGGGATAGTTCGGTAAGAGGAAAAAACTAAGTTTTCATATTGGTGGCGGTTGTTTCTGGTACAGACGGAAAGGAATGGATCATTGTTAAACAGTGAAATCTCTATATCTCTACTCTTGATATTTATGTTTATGGGTTTTAAAAAACCCATTGCCATGTTCTAGTTGCTATGTAGCTAGGGTTTTTATATTGAAACCATTTGGAGTTTAAGGATAATTGAATTGATTTATTAATCAAAAGACTATTATTATTTGAATAGATTAATTCTTTTTATTATTTATTGATTTAACGATAAAATTAGTTGTTGCTTCACTGGTTCTGTATAATACAGTAACCTTTTGCGTATAATTAATAGGGTCGTAAATATATTTGTCTACTTATTTAATATTCCATGCTTGGTTTAAATGTTTTGATGAGGTATGCTTAGAATAGGCAGGTGTTTTAGAGTAAAAACAAATGTACTGCAAAGTGGTACTTTCAACTAGGTTTGAGTGATCAAGCTCGAAAAGGACGAGCCTAAACCAAGAAAGGTCGTTCATGTTTTGCTTCGATTACAAAGATGGAAAGGATTTTGGTAGGTCTTAAGGGAGGGAAGCAAAGAAGATTGAGAAATATATGTAGTGTGTGTGAAGAAGAATGGATTCTACGTAGAGAAATCGCTAATTCTGTAGGTTTTGGTTTCTTCAGAATGATTGTTTTTGTTGTGTGTTTCGGTCTTGTTTTGAATAGATGAGAATCATTTATTTATAGTTTAAAGAGGACACACTAGTATTCTCATAAGTCGTGGAAGTTAGGAAGAGGTGGAGAAGTGACGATTGTGGAGCTTGTAGTGGGTGGTTCCCAAAAAGGTAAAGAGACATGTCTGACTATTACTCATCATCCTCTCAATTGCTCTGTAACCGCCCACTTCTTGTTACCTTCTTGTTCGTGAAGGTTGTGTAACCACCACGATGCCATAGACCGCTAGAACAATACCCCAATGAGAATGCCCCCATGTTGTATTTGATATCCCGTGCAAATAGTGGAGTTATAAGCCACTATGATTTTGATTAAGTCAAGTCAAGTCAAATGACCTGCTAATTCAGTGAGACAAGTTGTGTAACTCAGTGATTGAGAATCATACTGATTAGTGTCAATTCTGGGAATTTTACTAGTCATGTACTTGTTTGAAAGTAACATGGCATATTTATGGCTAAGTATTAGCTTAAAAGAAACTTATTGTAAGTCTGAGAGGCGTTCGAGGCCAAATGTTGTAGAGGGTCTTTCGAGCAAGGGAACCTACTGAAATGCATATAAGACTCAATTTAGGACCTATATTGATAGAAAGGCATATTTATTAGGAAAGTAGCTAACAATAGCTACTTAGCACAAATAAGAAGGTGTTAACTCTCTTAACGTAAAAGGATAATGTGCTAATGTCTCAGGAGTAAGACCAACATGCACAACTTTTGGTAAATATTAATTGTACTAGGGATAAGAAGCTAGATCCAAGGAGGTTTGAAGTTATATTTGCGATAAAACCTCACTGCTAACTATACAATTGAAGTTAGCACTTCAATTGTATAGTTAGCAGTGAGGTTTTATCGCAAATATACTTGTGACCAAGTCGCTAAGTATAGCTAAGTATGTATTAGCCTTAGAGGCGCATTGGGTTTTTCTAGAAACGCGTTAGAGCTAAGGAAAGGGTGCTATTAGCATGGGCGTCATCCATAGAAAGGGTATTAGCGCAAGTAAGGGCGTTAGCCACATCAAGGGCGTTGACCACAAGGGGGATAGCACAAGCAACAAGGGCGCTAGCGCAAGGAGGTTATCCTTAAGGGCGTTTTCCAAAGGCGCTGCCAAGGCCATTAGCCACAAGAGCTTCGCTTTTGTTGCTAAAATTAGGGTTAGCACTTTGATGCTAAGGTTGAAGTACCAAGTTGACCATACGTGGGATAAGGCCTTATTAGGATAAAATGTACTAGCTAAGACCATTTTTGATTAGTTAGCACCTCTCAGGTGCTAGGGTTTAGCGCCAGGAAAGTTAGCTATTTTAGCACTATTGTGGATAACTAGTGCCAATGCGATGCTAAGCCGAATGGATAGTGCTATCTTGGTGTTTATAAGAGGAAATACTAGGGTTAACCTAAATGAGAGGTTCAATGGATCATTTAAGATATTGCTTCTCGACTGTGGCGCATAAGAGGGAGTGGCGCATTATTTGTGGCTTATACTTAAGAAAAGCGATAATTTGAGGTTCATTCTTTGTGAATGAAGCGTTAAGCTATAATGTATTTCAGGGTTTAATCATTAGCTATTCTTGAGTTTAATAAATGTTACTGGAACATTAATTCTCATTCGATGCAAGTTCAAGGAATTCAGCCGTGGAATTTATGCGACTTGAGACTAGTTCGATAAAGCAGGGATATTATGAGTATTTATAAAGCTACAAGGCCAATTTAAAATATTTAGGTGGAATCTGTGTTCTCAATTCGCTTGCGGAATATAAATAGGAGCACAGTATTCTATATTAAACATATGTGCATAAATATGCATATATATATATATATGTTCTTGTTGCTTAGTAGAGGGCAATTTTACAATTCTATCCCTTGTCAAAAACTCACCATCTAAATTAAGTTCCCTGCTTAGTGAGGAACAGTAATGTTGCACAGTAAGCACTAGATGGTGACAATATGCTTTCAATAATTATGCATAATTAAAATTTTAATAGTAGAGAAAGATGTACTTAGCTTTTGAGATGTGCACCCCTTAGCGCGAAACTTAGTTGGGGATAGTAGGCGTCATTATTCCTGCTTGGAACGTTGGTTATCACGGGCGGGAAGGATTAAAATTGGCATGGCCAGGAAAAAGTAAACTTGCGCCACTTTTTTTTGTTTCCTAATTGGAAAAGGACTCTTCAAATTGATATATATATATATATATATAGGTTTCTTCCCCCTTTTATGTATATCACCGTGACTTTTTTTCTCTCTTTTTGAAGTAGAAGTTGTTGGTGGTGGCAGTTGGCAGGTACCACCTACCAGGAGCAAGGTAAGCATATATATATATATATATTGATAATAATCTCTTTATCCAATAAAATTAGGGTTTCCAAATTTTTCTCACACATAATGCATATGTATATATCTTGATAATACTGGAGCGAAATGATTTTCTTTTATTTTTTGGGAGCAACAAGAATACCAGTAAATTTAATCGTTGATTAATGGATTAAAACCTACGATAAGTCTTCTTTTCTTTCTTGTTGAAGTATTATCGTTTTTTATTTTATGTTTTATGAAGATTATGGCAATCCCTGATCGAAACCATAACTCCGATCCTTCAAGCAAGAAACTAGGTTGCAGAAGAAGGAGGATGAAGGTGACTTCTCCTCAAGAAGTGCAGTTGAAAATCAGTCGTTCTTTGAACAAAGTCACGAAACTTGTTCGAAGTATGCCTCTTGATCGTTTGAAGGAAACTCGTCAATATGCTCTAGATCTTTATTTTACGATTAATGCTGAAAAAGCAGCAAGACGCAAAGAGGAATCGTAGAAGAAGAGGGTCGAGGATGAGGAACTTACAACCTTTATGGGAAAGCGACGTCTTCGAGCAATTGCTGACAGGGAGAAGAATGAACGAATAATGCGAGGTGTGCGTCCCTATGGTGTGGCTCCTGATTTTGACGCGGATGAGTATTCTTCTGAAGAAGAGGATTCTGAGGCTCGTACGACATATGAATTTGAGTCTGAGCTTTTCTCTGCAACTAAGGCGGATCATGAAAATGAGCGTGTCGATGCCTATTTTGGCATGAAAAACGGTTCTCCTGTAGGAGATTCAGAGGAAGATTCTGATGAAGACCCCGATGGAATTCCAAAAGATGACTCTCAAAAAGAAGACTTTGAAGCGGATTCCGGAGAGGAGGAAGACTCTAAAGCAGGCAGGGAAGAACACAATGAAGATAGTGACGACGAGCATGACTCTGACTTGGACCCTGAATATTCAGATTAAGTTTTAATTTAGTTTCCCCCATTTTTTTTTAGATTTCTTCTCTGAGTTAAATATTTCACACATGGCCATTATGATGGAACCATATATTTTAAAAATTCTTGCAAGTTAGCATCGTTGTCTTCCCTTCTTGAATTAATGAATGAACAATCTTTATTAGAAAATTTCGTTTATTTTCGTCATAAAAAATTTCAGAAGTATAGTCCTTGGGAAAAACGCCATAAAATCTTCATACGACCTCCGTTTCGGATGATTAACCCCTCTATTCTTATTAGAAAACAATTTCCTAAAATGCAGTAGGAAGAAATCTAAGTTTTGAGCTTGTGTGGGGAATGAAAAATATTGAACAGTAGAACTCAGGAAGTATCCAGGAAAATCCTGACAGTTTCAGATTTGACTCCACTAGCCGTTTTTTCCATAACTCTTAGCTCGCTTGTCTGACTGTTATGCCCTTTTAACACGTTGTACTAAACTTCAATAAGAAACTTTTGATATAAGAATTATGCTCATATTCATCACCAATTGTTGCCAGCTCCAGATTTCCGAGAGGTAATGAAAATTGCTTCTGAAGCGTTTCTTGCAAAACGTCTTGTGATTGTTCCAACTCATATGATTTATTGAATAACATTTTTCAATGAATGTACACGATATTTATAAGTACGTACGACAAGCTTTATGGTTTATGCTCAGGAATTTTATGTTTGAGACATTATGACCCTATTTGTCCACATTCTTTCTACTTTTAGGGGAAAATAATCGAAATCAAAATATTGGACTTGTCAGGGAAGGAACGAGAATTACCGTTGATCCCGATGTAGATAATTCCCTCCTTATGATGAAGATCATGGAGGGCCCCTTTGATTGCGTGCTTTTTGAAGGTAGTAGTCCCAGTGAGTATCCTGGTACAAGTGTTAATGTTCACCTTGGCTCCATCGGGACTCTTGCCGAGTACTTGTATGCTCTGGGGACTCTTTATTTCATCCAACTACGTCGATTTTTATGGATAAATCTCCGCCGCTTCTCCATAGATAACCCTAGGGTTTGGTGTTTGGGGTGTCCCTAATACGGACGCGGGCTCTTTCCTCTTGATAAGACTTCAGTATGTAAGTCTCTATCTTGTTGATATTTTATGAAATCCTCGGAACTAATTCAAGGAGGGGGACTAATTCAAGGAGGGGTTCGAGACATGAGGGGTGAAAACTTGTTTCAGAGGGGCTTGAGTTTTTTTTTTTCTAAGGTTTACTTAGATCTAAACTTTTAGGCATTTCGAAAGACTTTCATATAGGCTGGTTCAGATAGGTAATTCATAAAGGTTTTATTTAAAGAATTAATGATAATTCTACTTGATTAACGAAAATTGAAATCCTAAGGATGCCCATAGTGATACTCGTGGGCATCTTGTGAGGAATTGTAAATGCTACATGAAGGAAAATAAGGAAATAAAGATTATTATGCGATGTTCAATCGAAATCCTTGAGCCATTTATCGTGGATAGCTGCTGCGACGGGTTCACCTTCTATGGTGGTCAGTTTATAGTAGTCACCGATGGTAGCTCGCTAGATTCTGTCTGGTCCTTCCCAGGAGGAGCAACGGCGCTTTGATGCCTTGAAGACTAGGTCTCCTACCGGGAAAACATTTGGTTTGATCACTCTAACTCTGTAAATATTTTGTTCATATGGTTGAACCTTTTTCGTAACGTCCTTCGGATCATATACGAGGGGAAGTATCTTCAAGGGATCTGGTGGTTTACAAAAGGGATGAGTGATCTCTGCACCATTGTTGAAGTATTGTATTGGAGTAGCCACCCATTCATAACGACAGACCAGAGCACGGTCGTAGTTATTTGCAAGGTCTAATCCCCAATTCGCTGGCGTATGAGGTCAATCTAACGATAACGAAGCAAATTGAGTTAGGGGTACCTGAGTACGAAGTCTGTTGACATAGGATGATACACTCTCAGTTGGTTCTTGGTTCCCCATCATGGCTTTGAGCAATTGGTATTCTTCCAGGTACAATAGTAAGTTTTTGGTGATGTTGGGTTTGGCTTTGGGGGTAAGGCGTTTGACTCGGGGAGGGACTCCTAGCCGAGATCTTATAATAGTTGTTGATTATTGGATCCAAGCATGTCCAGGATCATGTGACATTTAAGTTTCCCTTTGATAATATAAAAGCTAGTACTTGTTTGAATGGCTCCGGCCGATACTATGAGGTTATATGTCCGTAAACATCTTTGATTACCCCTTCAGGATCTTGGATTGTTGTTGGCGAGTGTGTAGATTCTTGCAGAGTTACTCCCGTGGCTCTCAAGGTTGTGATACTAATAATATTAACTTTTATGTTGTTATTAGTGATTTTTGGAACTCGACATTTCTGAGATGTGCAGTAGTGAAAAGTTCTTGGTCACATCTTTCGTCGTTCTAGTCGGCCATGTATTTCAAAGAGGGCTCGCCCCGGGTGAGAGCGTCTTTTATGAAGGATGGTAGACATTCTACGGATACGACTTGATTGAAAGTATTGAAAAGGTCTTCATGCTGACCCTTTGAGAAGTTTGGAGTTCGCACATCCTCTCCATTAGCGATTGAACTGCCTGATTAACCGGATCTTCAGAGACAATGAAGCTTCTAACAGGAAGTGGATTTTTGTGAATCCCTTTAGTCCCCAGCAATTCCCCTGATTCTATTTTCTCCTCTAAGATTTGTTTCAAACCATTACACTCGTTGGTGGGGTGATTGACAAATCGAATAAAACAACAACAACTCGGGTCGGTCGTTTCTTGTGGAGTAGGTGGGCGTCGGTGGTAATTTTATAATCCCTTCTTGTACCCATGTCTCCAGTAATTCAAGGACTTCTTCCATGGAAATTGGAAAATCGGGACAAGTTATATCAGGCTTTATGTCCTCCTCTTGCGGTTGTTGTGGCTGTTTTTGTTGCCATGGACCCTTAGGGGTACCTTGGGAGAGAGTGACTCGTTGGGTTGGTCCCTGGTTCATGGCTAGGGTGGAAGGAAGACGCTTAGTTCGTGATTCCTGCTGGGGTGGAGCTTTTCTCTTATGTCCCTCGTTACTGATAGCACCAATTGATAGTTGAATGTTATACTGCTTGTTGACTAGCCGGTGATTCCCACGAGTATCTCCATGACTGTATTCTCTTGCTGGTTTTGTTCTCTCCAGGAGGGCGGGATCAGTTGTGGCGGATCGTTTTGCTGCTTCATGTAACTCAGAGAAAGTCTGAAAACATAAATTTTCTAGAAAAACACGGTAAACAGGGATCATACCATTAATGTAGAGCTTCACCAGTTGATGTTCTGTCATATTCGGATCATGATAATCCAGGGCTTGAATTATGAATATTTTCACATATTTATTCGGGTGCTCATTATTCCTTTGGAACATTCCTTCCAGGTATGATAGATCTATCCGGAGACGAAAAAGAACTTTTTGTAGAAGGCGTTAACGATGTCCTCCCAATTATAAATATTCTTGGGGGCAATGTTTTTGTACCACATATAAGCTCTCCCAGTGAAAGATTTTGAAAATTCTTTGAGGCGTAGTACATGATTATATTCATGTCCCCCGAGGGATTCGAGAAATCTAGTGACATCCTCACGAGCATTTCCAGTTCTGTCGTATAACGAGAAAGTTAGAAAAGAGTATCCTGCTGGCAGAGGGATCCTCTGGACTTCATGCAGGTAAGAAGGTTGGTGTTGATGAGTCGAGGATGAGTCCTCCCTGCCATGGTTTCGTAAGAGCCTCTCCAGATCTTCACAAGTGACGAAATTGGATTGTTGGCACCACTGTGGTGGTCGATCAGGAATGATATGAACTCATTTGTCTTTTCGAGCCCAGGTATTTCAGCATCAGCAGCCGCTGCAAAGTTGGTCCTGGTATGCTCCGTCAGGGTCCATAGACAAGCGAGCACCTTCTTCTGAGTAGTATCCATGTCCACCTGTGCTCTGGCGATGACCTCCTGTTCTCGGTGTTTTCCGCATATTCGTCGCCGAGAGGGGGCGTCGGATTAGAATTGGTACGGAGAGGCTCAGTAGCAATAGGGGTGTTTTCAGAATCATTACCTCCAGTACTACCTGAACCGAAAATAGGAGTTGTAACTTCTCCAGACCTAAAATCCACCATTTTGAATAACTGAAAATTGGCTTTTATAATCGAGAGGTTGATCTCCTGCTGTGGTCGCTAATTGTTTTAGGGTAAAAACAAATGTACTGCAAAGTGGTACTTTAAAGTAGGTTTGAGAGATCAAGCTCGAACAGGACGAGCCTAAACCAAGAAATGGTCGTTCACGTCTTGCTTCGATTATAAAGATGGAAAGGATTTGGGTAGGTCTTAGGGAGGGGAGCAAAGAAGATTTATAAATATCAGTAGTGTGTGTGAAGAAGAATGGATTCTCCGTAGAGGAATCGTTAATTCTGTACATTTTGGTTTCTTCAGAATGATTGGTTTTGTTATGTGTTTCTGTCTTATTTCAAATAGATGAGAATCATCTATTTAAAGTTTGAAGAGGACACAGTGATATTCTCGTAAGTCGTGGAAGTTAGGAAGATGTGGAGAAGTGATGATTGTGGAGATTTTAGTTGGTGGTTCCCAAAAAGGTAGGGGAGACCTGTCTGACCATTACTCCCCATCCTCTCAACTGCTCTGTAACCACCCACTTCTTGTTACCTTCTTGTTCATGGAGGTTGTGTAACCACCCACGATGTCCTAGACCGCCAGATCAATACCCCAATGAGAATCCCCCCATGTTGTAATTGATATCTCGTGGAAATAGTGGAGTTATAAGCCACTATGGTTTTGATTAAGTCAAGTCAAATAACCTGCTAAGTCAATGTGACAAGTTGTGTGACTCACTGGATTGATAATCAGACTGATTAGTGTCGAGTTTGGGAATTTTAGTGGTCATGTACTTGTTTGAAAGTAACATGGTATATTTATGGCTAAGTATTACCTTAAAAATGACTTATTGTAAGTCTGAGAGGCATTTGAGACCAAATGTTGTAGAGGGTTCTTCGAGCAAGGGAAGCTAATGAAATGCATAAAAGACTCAGTTTATGACATATATTGATTAAAAAAAAGCATATTTCTGAGGAAAGTAGCTAACAAAGATAACAATAGCTACTTAGCACAAATAAGAAGGTGCTAACTCTCTTAACGTAAAAGGCTATTGTGCTAATGTCTCAGAAGTAAGACCAACATGCACAAATTTTAGTAAATATTAATTATACTAGGGCTAGAAAGATAAAACCAAGGAGGTTTGAAGTTAGCACTTAAATCGTATAGTTAGCAGTGAGGTTTTATCGCAAATATACCTGTGGCCAACTCGCTAAGTATATCTAAGGACGTATTAGCCTTAGAGGCGCATTGCGTTTTTCTAGAAACGCATTGGAGCTAGGGCAAGGGTGCCAGTACCAGGGGCGCTAGCCACAACAATGGTGTTAGCGCAAGCAAGAGGGCAAGCCACATCAAGGGCGCTAGCGCAAGCAACAAGGACGTTGGCCACAAGGTCGTTATCTCAAGGGGGTTATTCACAAGGGAGTTTGTCAAAGGCGTTATCCAATGTTGTTTGCACAAAGGCGCTATCCAAGGCCGTTAGCGCAAGGGAGTTGACCAAGGGCGCTAGCCAAGGCCGTTAGCGCAAGGGCGCTATCCAAGGCCGTTAGTGCAAGGGAGCTAACCAAGGCCATTACCCACAAGAGCTTCGCTTTTGTTGCTAAAATTAGGGTTAGTACTTTGGTGCTAAGGTTGAGGTACCAAGTTGACCATACGTGGGATAAGGCCTTACTAGGAAAAAATGTACTAGCTAAGACCATTTTTGATTAGTTAGCACCTCTAAGGTGCTAGGGTTTAGCATCAGGAAAGTTAGCGAATTTAGCGTTATTGTGGCTAACTAGTGCCAATGTTATGCTAAGCTGAATGGCTAGTGCTATCTTGGCGTTAATATGAGGAAATACTAGGGTTAACCTAAATGAGAGGTCCAATGAATCTTTTATGACATTGCTTCTCGACTGTGGCGCATCAGAGGGAGGCGCATTATTTGTGGCTTATATTTAAGCAAAGTGCTAAAGTAGCATGTTTAGGTTCAGAGGAGAAATTTGAGGTACATCCATTGCGAATGAAGCGTTAAGCTATAATGTATTTTATGGTTTAAGCATTAGCTATTCCCGAGTTTAATAGATGTTACTAGAGCATCAATGCTCATTCGATGCAAGTTCAAGGAATTAAGACGTGGAATCTATGCGACTTGAGACTAGTTCTATATAGCATAGATATTATGAGTATTGATAAGGCTACAAGGCTAACTTAGAATATTTAGGTGGAACCTGTATTCTCAATTCGCTTGCGGAATACAAATAGGAGCACATTATTCTATATTAAACATATGCGCATAAATATACACATATATATATATATATATATATATATGTTCTTGTTGCTTAGTAGAGGGTAATTTTATAATTCTAGCCCTTGTCAAAATCTCACCATCTACACCAGGTATTATTTTTGAACCTATATTTAGTTTCGTATAATTTTCTCGCTAACGCAATTTGATGGTGTATGCTGAGACTTAGAGCTTTTGATGCGCCATGCTTAGGGTATCCCAGTGATATTTACGACTCTTATACATATAATAGGTGATGTTGATAGAATGGACAATAGATAAATATTCAAGAGTTATCTTTCATTTCAGTATTTGTATAGAAATAGTGGTGGATACGAAAAACCCTAGTTACCGACTCTTCGATCTGATTTACTTTATCAGTTTAATTTATTAGTTTAGTTTAATTTTTTTGTTTCATTCTTATTTTTAAAAATCCCAAAAACATCGTTTCTGGTTAGTTGATTAGAGATATTAATTGCAGTATTGTCCCCGCTCCCTGTGGGTTGGACCCGTATTTGCCGCTCTACATTGTAGACGTCGTGCGATTGCGGTTTATTATAAATAGGTATTCTAAAAATCCTATCAATTTTTTGCCCCGCTGCCGAGGAGCGTTTGTGGAATATTGTAATTAGTATTTTTTATTTTCTAATCTTAGTTTGAGTTTTTATTTAATTTATTTTTTTCATTTTTTTATTTTGTAAAGTATTTTTATTTTTATTTTATCTTTAGGATTTTTAGTTATTTTTTACTAGTTTTGTGTCTTAGAATTTTGTTTCAGGTTTTTTTGAGGTTCCTCCTGGTCGTCTAGCTCAACAACATTCATCTACTATAAAATACTCACGAGTTTCTTGCTTGTGAGTTATATATTGAACGATTTGGACAGGTTGGACGCTCGTTATCCTACAATTGTGAATGTTGATACGAGGTACTAGTACTACTTTTCGAAGTGGGAAAAGGAGTTATTTATTGAAACAATTGAAGAATATGCTTGTAGAGATTCACATTATCATGAACCGGAAAATAGTAATATTGTAATGAGTATAGTATGTGTTCAACGTCTTTGGAGGATTTAATTAAAAATTTGATACCTAATACTTCTTATGATGTAAGTTTTTCTTTAGAAGATTCACTCAACCAGTTGAATGAAAATTCACGTAGGAAAGACTTAGTGTGGAAACAAATTTATGAGACCTTTAGAGAAATTGAAGAAAAACATTCATCTGCTAGTATTGCTCCAAGTGAACTTGCTTCTCGTGACTTCTCTTTATCTATGCATGTCTCCCAAATAGTTTCAGTTCCCATCCCTGGCGAACCCTTTGACTCAGTTGTTTTTTTTCACAATGATACATCATTTCCAAAAACCAGGTCCGTGGGTAGCTCTTTTCTTTTGATAGTCTCATCATCTTCATGTTGCTACTATGAAAGTTGAGACTGTCATTGGTTTTATATATTTTATTTTGGGTTGATCTCCAAATTTTTAGGTTGTTAATTTATGGAGATTCTTTCTGTAAATATCCAGTAGGTAGATTCTTATTTTCTTGTTTTTATTTTCTCTTTAGGCTTTTTATTTATTTTTATTTTCAGTGTTCTTTGTTATTACTATCGTTTGATGTCTGTTACAGAGAATACTACTTTTTGTGTCAATCAGGTGAAACGTTCTAATCTCTTCTCTTTGATTTATATTTGTCTCTTTTATTTATATATACTGCATTTCATTCTAGGTTGTACAGTTTGAAACATTGAGGACAATGTTGAATTTAGGTTTTGGGGTAGGGTCTCCGAAAATAGATGCCAATAAGAATCCAAAATTTAGAAACTTGTGAACTATTCAGAACGACACTAATCATTCTAGGTAGATGGAAACATAGCTCTTGTCTATAGGAATTGGTGTGCCCAGCTAAATGGTCTATTCATAGAAGATGCACTCAGGTGTTAAAAATAATTGATAATCATTGAACAATCATATCTCGGAATCATCATAACCATATCAGCTTCTGTTTTTATTTTTACCATTTTCTCTATGTGATTTGGTGGGGTACTAGTATCGACTCGCCGTTGGGATGAAGTAGAGGGATTGAGATCAAGCCCCATTATTGTATTTAATTGAGACAAAAAAAATGAAAAAAAATGAAGAAAATGAAAAAAGAAAATGATGAAAACAATAAGTGAATAATTATATTATTTTCAATAAATCGACCGTTGGGGCCCTTGTATATACCAGCTGAGTCGATATTATTAGAAGGATTAAAACCAGTGAGAGCGTATCCCAATCCATTAGGATTCATCCTGGAGGCGACCTTCAGACAGATATGGGAAACACCGTTCACCTTAGTCAACATATGCACCATTCGTCACTTCCATATCCATCTTCTAATTTATCCTTTTGTTTGAATTTGATTGATTTCGAGCAATATGAATGTTGACAATTTTTATCCAGTTTTGGATGTCCAGTGATTATTTGAGTAGAGTTTTGCATTCTTATATGAATTTTAGTATGCTAAGTGCAAACTCGTGTACATCAGTTGGATTCATACAGGGTAATGATTTTTGTAGTCGAAGAATTTAGTATGCCAACTAAATAGCTTGTTTAGTGTCTATCCTGATCGTTCAAAGGTAGCTAGAAGTTGGGTTAAAGGTTTTGTAGGTATATCTCTTGTAATCCCTTACGAGATAAAACTCGTCCGCTAAGACCACTTAGGGGTTTAAAGGCTTATTACATATGCTAAATGTAGTCGCGATTCATGCGAAAGTGATTTAGGATTTTTATTTTATTTTTAGAGTAGTTTTGCTTGAAGGCTAGCAAAATATAGGTTTGAGAGTATTTGATAGGCACTTAATTTATGCATTTTTACCGCCTTATTTTATATTTTCTAGTCATCATTGTTGTACTAAATTTACCATTTTATTTCTTAAATAGGTGGTTCGCATAAAATCCAAAGCTATGAACTAAACACGGCTAAATGGGCTAAACTGCTAATTATGCTTATTTGCACTGTTACCTTTTGGACTTGGCTATTGATTATGGTGACGCATACACACAGATGTGGACGTTTGGATGGAGAAAACAGAAATTGAAAAAACAAAAGAAGTAAACATATAGGCGTGAAAAGTTGTTTGTTGGTTTGGCTATGAAATGTACTGACATATAAAAGGGGTGTAAATGACGTGGCATAGGCAGGTTGTTTGGTAAAGAAAGTGGACAGACTAAAATAAAATATGAGTCGGATGGTTAGTAATTTGGCTTGGGAATATGAAGGGGACATGCTCTGTTGAGGTGTCAGGTGGTGTGTCATACTTCTTCTAAGGTAAGTTAACAAACATAAAAGAGGAATGGGGGAGAATGAGGTCGGTTGGGGAGAGTTTAATTTATTTATTTCATTCTTATTTTTAAAAATCCCAAAAACATCATTTCTAGTTAGTTGATTAGAGATATTAATTATAGTATTGTCCCTGATCCCTATGGGTTCGACCCGTATTTGCCGCTTCTACATTGTAGACGCCGTGAGATTACGGTTTATTATAAATAGGTATTATAAGAATCATATCACCTAGATGAAGTATTTTATAGGCCCATGGGTTGCTTCACATTCCTTTGTAAAGACGAGTGCTACCTTGCCTAAAATAGGGGGCTATTGATTTTCTTTATGATGATAGATCAAGGTGACAGAAATCGTTCCTTGATTTATAAGAATCTTAATATAAAAAACTATGTTTTATATTCTTCAAAACTTATAAAGATACTTAATCAACTATCTCACAAGAATATCAATCTAAATCTTTGTCCAATATGATATATGTGATAAACTTCAAAATTGGCTTTCAATTTATAAAATGTTATATGCAATCGATTTTGAAGTTTCTATCAAATTCTGGATATGATCAATAATTCTTGAGTAGCCTTATTGCAGAAGAGAATGACCTTAGAGTATACAAAAATTATTAATATATCAAAACCGAGATACAGGTTACGAAACTATTATAGAAAACATAGGTGAACATGGTCTTCACGAATTCCCCAGTAAAGTATTTCGATGACTTACCTTAGTTCTTGGAGAACTTTCGGTATTGGAGGACAAACTTTTCAATAAGATACACGACTTGTATAGGATTGAGTTTTATGTGTTTTTTATGTCTCCAATTTATAGTAATCAACCAAGGCTGGGTTGCTTAAGATGTAAACAATGAATTTCTTGCAACCCAAGTAAATTCTTAATACTGCTAAGCCTAGGATATTTTTAAAGATACAGAGAACCTGTTTCTTAAGATAGAACTTGACTTGTATTGAGGTTATTTCCGTAGTTTCAAGTGGTAGACTAATTAAGCTCAAGTAAGTTAATTCTATTAAAAGAATTACTTCCAAACATATATTCAAACTACAAAAAATAAAAAATAATAAATAAATAAATAAATAAGTTGCACACATTGTTGCAATTTCCTAATTCAAGATCAAAAATTTGATTCTCAAATTAGATCAATTTATGGAAAGAACTAATAACGTTTGCCGCACCTAAAAAGCATTGAAAATAGTTATTGTAAGCGTACGAAACGTTTTCCTTGGAAAAAAAAAAGATAATGAACCAAAACTAAGGTATACGCTTATTGGGTTGGCCCATTAGTGGTTTAGGTTCAAGAACTCACAGAATAGGTTTATCAACTCAAATTGAAAAAAAGTATCATGAGAAGCTTTAACTCACGAAGGTTCGCGAAATCAAAATATATGTTCGTGAGCCGGTGTGAATTAAAAGCTTGAGTTAGTGAACCTGAATTTTAGGTTCGTGAACACGTGTATAAATAGTGTGAAAATAAATCTAAAAGGAAAATAAATCCTTTCATGGGTTTGTGAAATCAAATAATTGGGTTTACAAACTCAACATGAGAAAACTCAAGAATTGAGATTTCCTAGACTTGGAAAAAAAATTATCAGTAGTAAAATACGTGACTTAAGTTTACTAATACAAATAATGAATTTTGCTAACTCAAACTTTCAATATTCTCACTTGAATTTACTCTATTGATCATTGATTTCGAAGTTCATCAAGCGAAGCTTGAAATACGAAATATTCGCTAGACTCAGCAAATTGCAAGTCTCTACCAAAATTCTTCTTTGTAATTACTCATTATTAAAGTCAATGACTTTGCTACGAATGATAGACAGATAGATAGATAGATAGATAGATAGATAGATAGATAGATAGATAGATAGATAGATAGATAGATAGATATAAGGGGGAATCTAAAAGGAGAATCTGTAACACTTGTATTTTTGATAAAGGGGTAAAATAGTAATTTTACATATCAAGGCCAAAAAGGTCATTCAGGGGTAAAATAGTAATTTTAGACACCAGTGATAAAAAGGTCATTCGGGGGTAAAATGGTAAATTTTACACATCAGGGGAAAAACAGTCACTCAGGTGTAAAATAGTCATTTTACCAAAAGTTGAGGATGCATCACTGACCCTATATTGCATACTCGAGAACACATTATAATGCTAAGGCACTATTATACCGTGATGCATACTCGAGAATGCATCACTAAAAAGTGCAGTAGATGAATGTCCCCTCCCCTCCTTATCTTTACTTATAGAAATGGTAATAAAACATAGATAGGGAGGAGGTGTTGGTTGGAAATTTATGAAGCTTACTCGAGGATGCTTACTCAAGGAAGCATCCATGTTGCCATGAAGCTTACCCAAGGAAGCTTTTCTGATCCGTGATGCATACTCGAGAAGGCATCACTAGAAAGTGCAGTCGATGGATGTCTCTTACTCTGCTTTTCCAAACATATGGAAATACGATTAAGACATATATAAGGAGGGAAATTTGGTTGAATGTGCATGAACAGTAATGCACATATATGCGATGTGGCCTATACGTTGGTGCATACTTGATGCGAAAGCGTCAATATGCGTGTATCTAAACAGATGAAGCTTGAATGATGCAAAAATATTATTCATTCGTGTTGCGTACTCGAGAATGCATACTTGTGCATACCTTGCGAAAGTCCCTTGGCCTATACGGACTAGGATTTGTTTGCCCTTTGGCCTTGCTACATCAAGTTGAAATTTTTTTGTTATGCGGACTGTGTATGCCTAAGCATATACTTTCAAAACGATTGACCCTTAGCATCGATGTTGCCTTTGCCTTAATAGTCTTAAGTTTCCTGTCCCATTCGAAATGACCCTTCGGATGAACTACGGTCATGCTTGATCCCTTCAAGGTACGGGTTGGGTACGTAGGCAGCCACAATGCAATGCATTGTGGTGCAGCATCTTGTCCCTCATATCATCTAATTTGGAAATGATTGCGACGCTTTGGTAACTCATATCATCTGGCTCGACAATGCTAGGTAAGAGATGATTGTTACCGCACTTAATGAGGTAGTTTCATTCCATTTGATGGATGCTCATACTTCCTATCAACCCATACGGTATGAACGGAATATGTCTGGTTGTTACACTCTTGGAAAGAGCAAGATCAGTGCATGTACCCAGCGCTTAGTCGAAGCACAGTTGATGAAGCGAAAAAATAAGCCTGAAATTACCTAGGTGCTAGTCCAAAGCATGAGTTAGGCCTGGAAAATGCTCGTAAGTATGTGATGCTCGCCAAAGGCATTCACCATTAGGTTTAATGGCCTTGTACCCTTTGCAGAACAAGGGTGAGTTGGAACTGTATGGAAACTACGTTTCGAGTATCATGCTTGTAAAGCATGCTTGGAAAGGTAAATCGACATGTATTTTCCTGGTAAGCCAACAGAGTACTGGCGCATCGTGGAGTTCTGGCCTGCGCGGTGCACAGCGTTGGGGGCGGAATTTCTCGGTCCGTCACAGAATCAGTCTTCGTAAGTTACTTGTTGATGAATTTCTTCAAAATAGTGTCTTTGTATAATCTTCAGTCTTCAATCTTCAAGAGTAACTTGGATAATCATATGACTCTACTACCTAATCTAATGTAGTCTAAAACTCGACTTTAGTAGGCTGAATCAAGATATAATTTTAGTATCTAAATTTGACAACAAACTTGACATACCAACGCATGTGGTTTCAAACGACTACTCGCTTTAACACTATCTAGACTAGATTCACGAACTCAAGTTATAGATATTCTATAAGAGAGTTCCTGATAACTTGGGTTTGCAAACTCAATATGTTAGGTTCGTGAACTCACATTATAAAAAGTCACAGAAGACCTTGCCTTTAAGCTAGATTCCCGAACTGACTATATTAGATTGGCGAACTCACTATACGAAAAGTCTTTAGTTGAGACTTTCTAGACTTTAGGTTTGTAAATTCAAATTGTGAGTTTGCGAACTTAGTGAGAAAAAAAGTTTATCAGTAGTGAACTACATGAATTTGACTTTTCTACGAAAGATAGATAGATAGATAGATAGATAGATAGATAGATAGATCGATAGATAGAATGGGAAAAAAGTCTGAAATGAATACCAGTCTTCATTATTAACCTCTGATGAAGTTCTTCAAAATGATGTCTTCGTGTTATCTTCGATGTTCAAGAATAACATGGATGATTCCTAATACTTCTACTACCTAATCAAATATAGACCAAATCAGGCTTTAGTAGGCTATAAACCAAAATATAGTTTTGGCATCTAAATTTGACAACCAACTTGACATATACTTATGGGTTCAACCGAACATCCGCTCTAACAAATAGAGTATCTGACTATGCACCTTAAGGATAACCATGGAACTATGACTGATCGAAATTTGGTTTAATTTTCTCTTTTCAAGTGTTATTTTGTTTTAAAAAGTTTAGTTTATATAATTTAAGATATTTAATCAAAAATATTACTACCTCCGTTTCTAGAAAAGAGTTACTATCACTTTTTCAATTTGACCTATTTTTAGGCATGTATTGGTTACTCCCTAGAGCTTATCATGTTTTTATTCGACTTAATCTAATTCGGATCGTTCTAAGAGGTTTGTTAAAACTATAACTAGTTGCATTTCGAAGGAATAGAAACTGGTATAGAAACAATCTAAGTGGGGCCATCATGCTTTTTGTTTTCTAGATTCAATAGGTTTGATTTTGTTGAGTCAGTCTTGCTTGTGATTTCTTAGAATTCCCTTCCAACTAGTATTATTTTTTATTTTATTTTTTTTGTGTATGCCAAGACCGCTTGAAATCATCACTGAGCGATCTTGGAAAAGAGACACTCTAGGTCGTTTGATTAGTGACAAACCTAGTTGTTCTGTCCCTGGAAACGAGGCCCTCGAAGACTCTTCTTTTGAGGGTCATGTTTTTGGAAATTTCAATTTTGAGAACCTGACACTATGTAAAGAAGTTACTCCTAGTCCTTTGATAGTGCCATCAATGGCAACTTTAAAAGCTTTGTTGAACCCGACTATGACTTCTCGTCCATCATGTATCAAGTTAGCTGAAACTGAAGCAAAATATGAGTTAAAATCTGGGACCATACAGATGCTCCCAATCTTCTTATGGAAAGAAAATAAAAACCCCTATTTCCATGTTAGGGATTTTTAGGAAATATGTAATACCATCAGGATTAAGGACCTAGATGATGAAGCATTGAAACTTATATTGTTTCCTTTTTCACTAAGAGACAAAGCCAAATCTTGGCTACATAGTTTGACTTCTGAGTCAATTGAAACCAATGAACAACTTACATCTGTCTTTTTTCATAAGTTTTTCCCTAGGCACAAAACATCTATTAGGCAGCAGATTTGCACATTTGCTCAACAAGAGGGAGAATCTTTATATAGGTATTTGGAAAGGTTCAATGACTTATTATCATAATGTCCTCATCATGGTTTAGAAAAAGTAAGGTTAGTTCATATCCTCTATGAGGGTTTAGATTATTCGACAACAACCATGGTTGAGTTTTTATGCACAGGTAGGTTTAAAAATAAAATTGTCGATAGTGCGATGACATTTTTGAATGAAATCGCCGAAAAAAATCCAGTAATGGGAAAATAGTAGGGAGCCCCAGAAAAAAATTCTTTTAAGTAGAGGAAATGTCAATAGGGTAGAAGGATCTTTTGAATCAGATGCCAAAATAGGAGTTATATCAAAAAGTTTAGAAGCTTTAGAACTGAGTCAATGTAGTTGTGGAACTGAGCCCAAGTAATTTTGGGAAGGACGGAATATTGAAGAGCAAGCCCATGCTTTTTGTAATAACACTATATTTGATAATCATCAGAAGTTTGACCCTTATTCAGAAACCTATAACCCTAGTTGGAGAAACCATCCTAGCCTTTCTTGGTCGAAGGGCCAGAGTCAAGGTCAGTCTAGTAATTCTAAGGTTCCCCAGGTTTTGGTTATTTTAAGAATCCTTCTGGACCAGCACATTCAGAATCTGATAGATAAAATGATCATGAGTTTAGCAGAGTCTTTCGCCTTATTAACTCATAATACTACAAATTGTCAGCAGTCATTCAACTAAAGTTTACAAGAAAATCAAAAGATTGTTCAGGCTAACAGTCAGGCTATTTCCAATTTAGAAACCCAGGTTGGTCAAATCACTGAGTCTTTGAGAGAAAGAGAAAAAGGCAAGTTCCATAGTCAACCACACCCCAATCCTAGAGGAGTTTATGAAGTATCTTCTGGTGAGAAATCATCAAAGCATGTGAATGCAATTAGAACCCTTAGAAATGGTAAAATGGTAGATAACAAGGTAACCATGCCTGATAGTGAACATATTGTAGTTCACCCTTTTGATCCAGTAGATGAAGAGACTGACGAAGTCTCTAAAGATCCCGATGTAGTTCCTCATAATCC
Source organism: Papaver californicum (assembly GCA_023531435.1). Lineage (NCBI taxonomy): Eukaryota > Viridiplantae > Streptophyta > Magnoliopsida > Ranunculales > Papaveraceae > Papaver > Papaver californicum. The sequence continues at coordinate 4,305,494 of JAJJMC010027464.1, read as the reverse complement.
AGATTTAGTGCCCAGAGCCCCGTTCCCACAAATGTTAGCACCAAAAAAGAAGGAATCCAACTTTAACGACATGTTGGAGGTTTTTAAGCAAGTCACGATCAACCTTCCATTATTAGATGCAATTAGGTAGATTCCTACTTATGCCAAGTTACTTAAGGATATGTGTACGCGAAGACGAAATCTCAGTGTACAAAAGAAACCCTTTTTAGCTAGTCATGTGAGTTCAATTATCCAGAACAACACAACCCCTAACTATAAAGACCCAGGGTCCCTGACCATTTATTGCACAATAGCTAACTATCGTGTTGAGAAAGCGTTATTTGACTTAGGAGCCAGTGTGAACATACTTCCGTACCATGTGTATCTCCAGCTAGGACTTGGTGATTTGAAACCTACTAAGATAACACCGCAGTTAGTTGATAGGTCTGTGAAAATTCCTCGTGGTGTCATAGAGGATGTTTTTATTGAGGTCGATAAGTTTATTTATCAAGTGGATTTTGTTGTCCTTGATACCCAACATGTCCCTGACACAGAGAATCAGATACTTATGATATTAGGTTGCTCATTTTTATCTACATCTAATGCGATCATTAACTGTCGAAATGGTATTATGAACTTATCTTTTGGTAATATGACTATTGAAATGATTATTTTCAATATAAATAAGAAACCATCTGAGCTAGATGATACGTGCATTAAAGAGGTGAACATGATAGGAACATTAGTTCAGGAGTCATTACCAAACACATTGTTAGAAGATCCATTAGAGAAATGCCTAGGCCACTTTGGGTTTGATTTTGATGATAGTGTGATTAATGAGGTGAATGCTTTGTTAGATTCAACCCCTTTGATAAACACTAGTAATGGATGGAAACCTAAGTTCGAACCACTACCAGTTTTTAAGTCTACCCTAATTCCTTCTCTAGAAGAGCCTCCTAAGTTGGACCTTAAACAACTACCAGATACCCTGAAGTATGTGCATTTAGGCCCATCTGAGACTTTGACTGTGATTGTAGAATTCGACTTGGATAGTAATTAGGAAAGTAGGCTAGTGATCGTGCTTAAAGACAATAAGGAAGCTTTAGAGTGGACCATAGCATATATTAATGGTATAAGTCCCACTGTTTGTATGTATCAGATTCATTTAGAGGATGATACCAAACCGTCTAGGGAGATGCAACGTCGACTTAACCCTAACATGAAGGAAGTAGTTTGAACTGAGGTGCTTAAATTGTTAGATACGGGTATTATCTACCCTATTTCAGACACTAAGTGGGTCATCCCCGTTCAGGTTGTTCCCAAGAAATCAGGTATCATTGTAGTCCATAATGATAACAATGAGTTAATCCCAACCCGAGTGACCACGGGGTGGCGTGTTTGTATTAACTATAGAAAACTGAACAAGGTCACAAGGAAGGACCACTTTCCCCTTCCTTTCATCGACCAAATGCTTGAGAAATTATCTGGACATAGCTATTATTGCTTTCTAGATGGTTTTTCTGGTTATAATCAGATTGTTATTGCCCCAGAAGACTAAGAGAAAACCACTTTTACCTGTCCCTTTGGTACCTTTGCATATAGACGCATTGCCTTTCAGGTTGTGTAATGCACCCACTACTTTTCGGCGTTTTATGATGAACATATTTTAGGACATGATAGAACGGTTTTTAGAGGTCTTTATGGATGATTGTTCAGTATTTCGGTCATCTTTTGATGAGTTCTTGCATCATTTGACATTAGTGTTGACTAGGTGTGAGGAAAAGAATTTAGTGCTTGATTAGGCAAAATGCCATTTCATGGTTCGATCAGGAATTGTTTTAGGGCATATCGTATCTTATAAGGGTATAGAGGTAGACAAAGCCAAAGTTTCCCTTATTAAGACTTTATAGGTTCCCAAAACTCTACGAGATGTTAGGTCATTCTTAGGGCATGCAGGTTTTTATCGTCGATTCATTAAGGATTTTAGCTTGATTTCTAGACCTTTTTGTAATCTGCTTGCAAAAGATACTAAGTTTGTATTTGATAATGCTTGTTTAGAGTCTTTTGAGAAGCTTAAGACCTTGGTCACTACCTCCCCCATAGTCCAGGCACCTAACTGGAACCTACCCTTTGAGATAATATGTGAAGCTTCAGATTATGTTATTGGTGTTGTGTTAGGTGAGCGAGAAAACAAATTACTTCATGTGATTTACTATGCTAGAAAACTCTGAATGATGCCCAACTGAACTACACCACCACAGAGAAGAAACTGTTAGACATTGTTTTTTCCTTAGACAAGTTTAGATCATATCTCTTAGGTTTTAAGGTTATAGTCTTTGATGATCATGCTACTTTGAAGTACCTTATGTCTAAGAAGGATACCAAACCTAGATTGATTATATGGATCGTTTTTCTACAAGAATTCTGTATAGAAATTAGAGACAAAAAGGGTACAGATATATGTAGTAGCAGACCACTTGTCTAGACTTGTTGTGGATTCACATGATGATTCTCCTCCTGTGAGAGATAGTTTTCCTGATGAACAATTATTCCTTGTTTCCCAATTACCTTGGTTTGCGAATATTGTAAATTATCTTGTTACTGGTCGAATGCCTCAATACCGGGTAAACAAGATCGTTCTAGGTTTTTAGCCGAGGTAAAGCATTTCTTTTGGGACGATCCTTATTTGTTTAAGTATTGTCCAGACCAGATTATTAGGATATGTATACCTCACAATGACCAGTTCATTATTATTTCCTTTTGTCATGATCATGCTTGTGGGGGTCACTTTAGTGCTAAGATGACTGCTTCTAAGATATTGCAGTGTGGATTCTACTGGCCGTCATTGTTTAAAGACTCCCACAGTTATTGTGTTGCTTGTGAGCGTTGTCAGAAGTTAGAAACCATTTCCCGTAGAAATATGATGCCTTTGAACCCTATTTTAGTTATTGAGGTCTTTGATGTGTGGGGCATTGATTTTATGGGTCTTTTTCCTAATTCCTTTGGTTATTTTTACATCCTTGTCGCTGTAGACTATATATCTAAGAGGGTAGAGGCGGTTTCGTGTAAAACAGACGACCACAAGTTTGTGGTCCAGTTTTTGAATGATAACATATTTGCACGTTTTGGTACACCGCGAGCTATAATTAGTGATGGAGTGTCACACTTTCGTAATCGACCGTTTAAGCTTTTGATAAAGAAATATGGTATTACCCACAAAGTAGCTACCCCATATCACCCACAGACTAATGGTCAAGTAGAGGTTTCCAACAGGGAGATAAAACGTATTCTAGAGAATACAGTTAATCCTAATAGGAAAGACTGGTCATTGAGGCTTATTGATGCCTTATGGGCTTACCGTACTGCGTTTAAGACCCCCATTGGAATGTCACCTTATCGTCTAGTTTTTGGCAAGGCATGTCACCTGCCCGTCGAGTTATAAGATATAGCATATTGGGTTGTAAAGAATTTAAATTTTTCACTTGACAAGGCAGGAGCTCACATGAAGCTCCAGCTCAATGAGTTGGAAGAGATTCGGAAAGATGCATATGATAGTGCTAGGGAGTATAAGAACAAAATAAAACTTGTGCATGATTTAAAATCAATTTTACTTTAATCTTCTTTATTTTAGTATTAAAAATTAAGTTTAAAAATCAAATCTTTACAAGTCTGAGTATCGAATCTTGTACCACTATTTCTACAATACAGCATTTAGATTCCTTATTAGTTATCAAAGTTACCGTATTTATCTCTTCAATCCTAACTGTAATATACCAAAGATAGAGAATTACCAAATATTAATAAATATAGAGTAATATTAGTACTAAACGTGTTTAACTTTAAATATAATAGTAATTCAACATTTAATATGGGTAGTCTTGTAAATTTCTACGGTCTTCTTAAAATTTTGACTTTATCAGAGCGGACTTATAATTTAAGACGGAGGGAGTAGCTCCTTGACTTGGTCCTAGACCACTGAACCACTTGTATTTTTGTGCTAATGCTCCATATATTTTATACTCCCTCCGTTCCACTTTAGATGATAGTCTAGGGTTATTTTTTTTGTTCCACAATACTTGATAGTTTTCATATTTTTTCACAAAACTATCAATAATACACTACATTTTATTTTGGAACTATAAGTTTATTTATAAATGCATTTAATAAGAATTAATATTTGAAGACTTTTTTTAAGGATATAAAATATATATATATATATATCTTCATTTTTTTAATCTGTGTGAAAATTTTAAAACTATCATTTAAAGTGGACGGAAAAAGTATATAATTAAATTAAAACTATATGCATACTATTCAACGATCAAAAAATATTTTTTTATCATTTATACACCGATTTTTTACGTCATATTTATATTGATAAAACGCATTAAATACGAATTAAGGAATTACAATTTTACCGATTTAACAAGTGTGAGATAAGGTTGGAAACCTAAAATTTGAATTTTTGAAATGACGGTCAATGCATTTCTGACTCCTCAAAAAATACGAACACATCCTTTCGGCATGATTTTCAAAATATTTTTTGCGGGAAGAAGAAGCAACCACAACTTAATTCTTTCTTTCTGTCTTTCTTCTGTGCGAACTACACAAGTTGGTGGTAACGTCCAGCTAATACACACAGAGACAACATCTTGTCAGGGATTTTTTTTTTACTCATCAAAAATCAATACCACGTAGATAACCATTTTTTGCTAAGTCAAAAAATTTGCTTTGTCAGATGTGGGATTTGAACCCACCACGTAGATAACCACGCTAACTACGTACCATTGATTATCCATTGGATTTGATTTTACTTGATAAGGCAACTATTCGTTTCTAAGATTGATTGAATCAACACCCTTACTCTGTTTAATCATCGTCATTACTAAACGTGGGCCTCGTTTTTAGCTTTTATGGGTCCATTTGAGATTTTGAATTTTTTTTTGAATAAATGTGGCTCTCCTCGTACCTACACCTGGTTATGTCAGAGTATTCAAGTTTGATTCGGAAATATAAATCAATTTTTATGGTCTAAATATAGATCAATAAATCCAGTTATTTAAAGTTTTTTTTAAAAATTTATTCAAACCTTAAATTTTATTCTATTGATCTCAGTGGTGAAAGAAATGGTCCGTTTTGGATCATTTTCTTGGTCCATCCATAGACAGATCTGAAAGAAATCATTTTGAAAAATAAAAAATACTAATACGGTGGATTTTGATGCAGAATTTTAAAGCGGTGATTTATAGGTCAAGGGAATTTGGTGGAATTACATTTCTCTCGGTACGTTTAGTTGTCCAAATTCCCTGGAATCACTTTTTCTACGGGAATCACTTTTCCAGTAAATCCTTCATATGAAATCTAACTCTTTTCCTTTAAGATTTGCTGGGAAACTTATCAAGAGATTTGTGAAACCACTTTTTTAAATCATAAAATTCTATATATATAATTTTAACGTTGAGTGATGTTAAACAGTACATGGACTTTATGACAAAAAAATATTCTATAAACCATATGTATTTCAAGTGATAAATCCCAGAATTTATAATCTCGTTGAATTACAAATTCCTGGTATTTGTGAATTCTACCACCACCTATCCGTAGCATATTTTTTTCTTATTAATTGTTTTTAAGTTTTGTAAATTTTTTCCCTCTCACTTTTCCCTCCAATGGGGTTTGCTGGTGTGTCACTTTCGGCAGGTAGAGTACGTTTCTTTCTTTCTTCTAAATTTTCTTTTGTTCTTTTTCCCTGACGAAATACGTTTATAAATTAGAATTAATTAAAGGTTTGAAATCCGGCATAGAATGCCTTTTAGGTCCGTAGGAAACGAGGAAGTAGTCAAAGGCAGTTACTTTATTTTTCTACCTGAAAGACAGGCCGTCATAAGTAGCACACATAATGACAAGCCGTTATATGTAACAGAATGGAGTTATAAAAATTAAAAATATCCTATGTTAAAAATATATTCATATATAATTAAGGAATCTGTATGATCCACGTCAGAGAGAAGATTTTTTCCACGAGGTTCTGCTTACTCAATTTGTTCCTTTCATGTAGAGATTCAGATTCACGTCTAACGTTTTAGATTGCTTCCCAACAAACCCCTTACTAATATTTAAAGAGCCATTTGGTCGAATAGTTCGTGGGCATTTTTATTTAATTTTCCAGAAGAAACAATACTTCATGCATACAGCACTCGATGGAAAATAGTAAAAAATATATTTAATAAGAACGCTTAAAAAAACAAACTAAAATACATTAAACATCAATTTTATGAATTTTGAGGGATGAGTTCTCAAAAAAAAGAATGAACCATTTTAGAGGGAAGAAGTAGATAACAAGAGATAGTGAGATTTCTTTTTATTATTATTATTTTGAAGCATATAGTGAGAAAATTAACACTATGTAAACCATCTTTTTATCTTGCCATCTTGTATTTTGCACTGAATTTTCATTTTGTTCCAGGCATTAGCTTAGCAATGGTATATTTTTCTGCCTCCTGGCTGTATTTGTTTCCAAAAATAGAGTAAATATAAAATCAAATGTTACTTGGGTATACATACTAAATGCGTAGGTAAAATTTTATTCTTGTCAAATTTAGTTGAACAAGTGCTTGTTACATCCTTGGTGTGAGCTAATGTACCAGAACTCACTCTTTACATAACTAGATCTGCTTTTAAATATTATACAGGTCTCTGTTTGCATCTCCATCGGAGTGGTTACAATCTGCCAATACCAAAAGTCTCCACCATTATCTGTGATTTTCTCAACTTCGATTAAAGGCGTCCAATGGGGGTACAAGCCGTGTATGGGAGTAGTGAATAGTGAATAGGTGAGAGTGAAATGGGATGACGGCAGAAACGTAAAGGAAATTGTATATGCGTTACATCAAAATTATTATAAGCATTAAAACTAATTATCTACATCGTAGAAAAATATTAGACTGTAGTTGCTGTGGAACAGAGTTAATCTGTTTCTTTCGTCAGAGGGTCACTAATGCTTTTTCAGTGGAAATGGAATGATATATTCTCATCGAACCTCTTTGCAAATGGCGGATATTGACCATGAATTAAACCTTTAAGGATCAAGTTGAAGGAATTTAATGTCGGCTACATTAATCAAGTTGTAAGTCTCCACTTCCAATGACATTTGTGTAACCCAATTTGCCCCTACCTCAGGGATCATATATTTCAACTTTAGA
>JAJJMC010027464.1:4161510-4298303 GCA_023531435.1 Papaver californicum | reverse complement strand
AGCGATTTCAATATTTTAATGTTATCCCAGTCCCAAATCAACCAACAAAATGCAATCTATTTCTAACTTTGCGTGAAAACTAAAAACCTAGTTTGCCGGCTCAGATATACTCCGATGAGCCGACTACCATCAAAAAATCTTCTTCTTTATCTTTCATTTACTATGTGCTGCTTTCTATTACTTTGATTGATAATTTCCTTCTTCTTTTACCGTCTTCTTCTCTAGGGTTTAATTTATCCTACTCTTAATTTGATTACAGTAATAGTTTTAGGTATGTTTATTCTAGTTTAAATTTATATTTCATTTATGAAGAGTTTGTTCAAGAGTTGGCATATGATACACTATGGAGAAAAATCTACTACTACAACAACAAAAACAACATCAACCTTAGCACCAGAAACAAAAATAGGAAATCAACAAAAAATTCAAGTTTGCAATCAACATCATCTACTCCAGCAACTATTACCAAGACTCCCATGTTGATTCAGCTCGACTTAGCCCGGTTCAGAAGACCTATGCTCATGTTATTTTAAAACCTGTAGTTACTGTTACTTTGATAATCTCAGTTATTATAACTTTGATTCACTTGTTTCCTTAAGTTATTACTTTGATAATCTCAGTTATTATAACTTTGATTCACTTGTTCCCTTAAGTTATTACTTTGATAATCTTAGTTGGTATAACTTTGATTCACTTGTTCCCTTTAATTATTACTTTGATAATCTTAGTTGATATAGCTTTGATTCACTTGTTCTTAGCAAAAATCTGTTGGATTTCACCAAAATCCCATTGCTTGCTGCTATGCGCAGTGATGCAAACTAGTTTTTATGGCTAGGCCACCTAATGTAGTTATTGCTTTTAAAAAAACTCGGTTGGTTCTTATCAAGAACCCATTGTTGCTATGTGTAGTGATGCAAACTAGACTTTTTTGGATAGTTTGGCCACGTCATGTGGTTTGGTCCTTCTGGAATTCTGGAACGGTTAAAATGTTTGCAAGGGCAGAATTGTTAGCAAGAATTGGGGGAGATTTTATAGATTCGATGACTATAATATGAACTTGAAAAACTCTGTAAGGTTTTCCGACTACCAAAATTGGATATATATGTATGAATGTGTGGAGGATTTTCCTCTTTTTATGAAAAAAAAACCACAAGGGCTCAAGATTATAAAAAATATGCTATAACTTGACTTGCAACCGACGATGTAAAAGCTAGAGTATAATATATATATCATAGCCAAATTTAGCATTCGTAAGTAACAATTGTAACATTTAATCCAACAATTTTGTACAAACACCAAAAAATACTCCCCCAAAACCGATTTTAAAAAACTCACTCACATTTGGGAAACTCGCTTCCCAAGAGATTAGCAGGGACCAATTTTGGTTGGGATGAGTTCCATTCATGTGAGTGAGAATTTGAAATCGGTTTTGAATGAATTTTTGTGTGTGTTTGTGAATTATTTTTGTATTTAATCAGACCAGGAATGTCTTTCAGACTTTTTTTCAGGTAAAGGGTTGCGAGTGAATTAAATTGATTTTCCATGAGCATGTTCTTCGTCATATTTCATTCGATCTTATTATTCAAGATCTACACTATTTTGTATCCTCATCCCACGATCACTTGTTTCATCATCGTTTGGAACAATAACAACTTTATGTTTGGGTTCTTCAGGTTTTCGTTTCTTGATTCAGCGATTTCTATGATACCGAGTTGTTAGGACATCTTAACAACCTATTTCCCACATCAAAATCTTACCCATTTTATGTACTAGTAGTTTGCGTTGCAACCTATTTTTTATGTCACTAACTAGATATTTTCATCAAAAGATTTTTTATATATAAATATGTATCATTCAAACATTTTAGCAAATAGTTTCACTACAAGAAGGATTTTGTGATATAAACTGGATATCAGACTCAGAGAAGTCTAAGTCTACGAGTGGATATATTTTCACTCTAGCAAGTGGGTCTGTATCTTGGAAGAGTTCCAAACAGACATGCATAGCTCGATCCACTATGGAATCGGAGTTTATTGTGTTAGATAAAGCAGGAAAGGAAGCCGCTTGGCTGAGATGCTTTTTAGAAGACATCCCTCTCTGGCATACGCCGGTGCCAGCTATATTTATACATTATGATAGTCAAGCTGCAATAGCTAATGCTAAAAACAACAACTATAATTGGAAGTCTATACACATAGAAGACATAATTCCCTGAAACAACTAATCTCAACTGGCATTATTTCTGTTGACTTTGTGAGGTCTAAGGAGAATATCGCAAACCCTTTGACGAAAGGTTTGTCCAAGGAGATAGTTAGTAATGCATCGAGGTGGGTGGGGCATAAGCTCATTAAATAAACTTGCCATGAATGATACTCAACCTTGCTGACTGGAGTTCCCAAGATCAAGGTTTTGAATGAGACAACTAATTTGTGGTGGGTTAAAGGAAACACTATCAGAGAATTTCATTCTTTGTCCCTTCCCTATGGTGTAGACGTGATAGTGTGACTGCATGTGAATGATGACTTTTTAGTAAGTCTTAATGAGTTTTATAGTTTTAATGTAAGATTGAAGTGGGGTATAGCAGTAAACACTCTTGATGGAATTCACCTATCTGAATGTGGAAGTGGGCCGCTTCCTATGAGAATTGAGTTGATTCTATAGAGTATTATGAGAAACGGGATACGTCCAGGTCCAAAATGAACACACGGCACGAACTTGACAGCGCCTAGAGAGATATCACGCGTGGGAGTTATTGATGAACTACACCAAACGATGGCAGTTCAAGACATCTCGTTCACTGTCCATCAAGTAGTTCCAGTAATTTCTCACTAAGCAAAGTTTCAAGACCTTATGGACACCTATTGCCTATAGTGGTATTTCTCGCTTTATGATTTCTGATTTTCATCGGTTTTTCATTCATGTGGGGGATTGTTGGAGAAAATGATTTTATGTGTTTTGTTTTTGGTCTTGGATTAATTGGAACTTAGGACCAATGGGTCACTAAAGACACTAGCTCATTTTCATTATTTGTGAATGAAACCTTTAGTCCCACATAGGAGAAACTAAAGATGTTGTCTCTTCATATTAGTAAGAAATTTGCATCTAAGAGTGGCCCCTTAGGGTCAACACACTTTTGTGTGAGGGAGATGAATTAGGCTATGGGATAGTTGGTGCAACCACACATTTCACACACGCGCATGCTTCGAACAGAAGCACGCACGCCGCCGTCGTCCGTCCAGTCGGGCGGGCGTGTCGGGCTCGAGCTCAGGTTCGGGTTCGGGTATGGGTGTGGGTCAACCAATACTTATCCTTTTGGACAAAATTCTTTTGTAATAAATAAATTTGAATTTCAAAATAAAATCTTGTCTTAACGGGGGGCGTCTGACTAGGTGAAAATTTTCTTTACAACATAATATCGATATTTTTCTTCCCGTTTTCTTTTTACATCACTATGTCCACATTCCCTCTTATTGCAGAATTGATTGTTGGATGATTTCTCTACTCTTCCCGCCTATAAAAAGAACTTGAATTTTTCATTTCAGCTCATCCCAAAGCAGGCTATTATCCCTAGCTCTTTTCCCCTCTTCTTGCTTTGCTATGCGCTTTGGTTGTTTATTTCCTTCCTTCTTCTATTGTTGTTGAGTTTGTTGAGTGGGTGATTTGTATTGTGCTTATACAAATCATAATGGGCAGTTATATCCTGGACACATCTCCATTGTGGGAGTATAACATCTCTCATTCTTGAGGAGTACCCGGGGACTATTTTGTTAAGGACAATTTGCTGAGAAGGTGGCTCTGTCCTTCATGTGCAAATCAGTGTTTCAATTCAGAGATTTTATTTAAAAAAAATAATATTGACGTTAACATCTTTTGTTTCAGTATTTATTGTTGCAGAAACAACAGTTGTTGCCATGGAAGAAGATAACGATCAAGATGGGTTATGTGTATGAATGCTTTATTTTCAATGAATGAATGTTTAACTATGTGCATTTAAGTGAGATGGATATGTTGCCTTGAGTTGACTGTTTGTGGAGGAGGTGTTACTTAGCTATAGAAAGAACCTGATTAAACAACAGAGGGATGCCTTTAGAGACCGGAAAAATTATACATCAGGTGTTCGGTAAATTGGATGAGAGAAAGGACGAGAGAGTTGTTTCCGAATTTAGGAAAGAGTGGACGATGTTGTTGGATTTGGAAATCTGGGGGAGAGTGGACTAGGCCTTGGCAGTTATTTGTTCGTTCCAAGTCAAAGTTTTGAGAATACTTACTTATATAAATACAAAGCGAGAGATACTTGAGAGATACTTTTTTCACGCCTGGGAACAGTGGATAACCTAGGTTTTTAACTTTTGTTTTCAAAAACAGTTTTAAGTATTATCTTTAATTTGTTTATAGCTTTTGAAAAAGCTACGTCTAGCTAATCTTTAGTTATCAGTGAAGGATGAACTTGTAATATTATTTTTCTTGAATTTTAAAAGTAGGGTTTTCAACTACTAAAGCTTAATGTTAATATTTTATATCTCTTTCAATGTTTTACTTTCTCGATGATTTTTCATATTCTATGCAGTATAGTTCATTTTTAGATTAGTAGAAGAACTCGTTGAAACCTTGTCTTAAATCGATTTATGAATGTTCATTGACTATTTATGCCACGTATACTTAGTGCTTCGAAATTCTACCTTAGGTTGATAATAAAAAAACCTTTTTGATAATTCTTTTCTTTAATTCTTAAACGACATATCTTCCGTGTACGAGTAGCTAGGTTTGCTACTTTGCATGAGTAAAATTTATACCCTTTGTGATGAACGCAAGTAAACCCTAATCTACAATGTATTCTCGAAACCTTAACAATTTTCTATTATTGATTTCAATCTTTATTAAATTGCTTTAGTTTATTCTAGCTTAATTATTTATTAGAAAAATTAGAAAAAAAAAAATTTAAACATCTTTGACTCGAAAGTTACTTGAATTAATTAGTAGAAGTAATTCACACTCCTCATGGGAACGAACCGTATTTGCTATTGTTTACATCTTTCGACATTATGCGTTTGCGATAAAACAAAGTCGGTTTTCCGACGCATCATATTGCCAAAGCAGGTAGCAGCAGCAGGGGTGAAGTCCCCATCCTGGACATGATCAAGCAAGATAAGGAAGTTTTTTATTCGGATATGAGTTTTGATGTAGAAGGATTGTATCGAATGGTCGTTGTATGTGTCCTCACTCTGCTCCATGTTACCAATATCTCGAAGTGGTTCGAAGTTGGACTAGTCTAGGTGCACATGAATGGGAGAAGGGGGACGAGAAAACAGTATGGTTGAAACATATTGAGAGCTTCCCATAAAAGCAAATGCCATGTTGTTCAACAAAATCTCATTTAAAAAAATTGTTATCCTTGGGTCTTGAGGACTAACGACACTGCCAACGTTGGAACCACTAGAGGTGGACCTAAGATCCCCACGGAAAGCACTACCGACGAATCCAAGTGTCCTTAATTCAGCATTGTCTGAAGTAGAAGTCATGGTGGCAGCAAAGGGAGTCACTTCAGCATTGGGAGTGACTGTGATTGGAGAAAACGAAGGACCAATACTGGAGATGGGCATTACAGACACGAATAACATATTACTCTCATTTACACCTTCGGGTGTTTTGTTGCTTTTGAGGGGGTCATTTGATTGACCATGACCACAGACATAAGCATCCCCTCGGAATCCTCATCTCATTCATCATCTCTCTAATTCTCCATGTCATTAAGATAATGACTTTCACCAGTATCTTCTACATCTTCCTCCTCGAGGGCCTGGGCCTCAATCACAACAGAAGGATCTTGTTTTCCTTTTTTTCCTTGAAGGCTAAGAATGGCGATAAACCAGCATAGGTCAGATTCGGGGGGCGGGGCATCATGCATAAAATTAAAAAAAAAAAAAAAGAAAAAAAAGACCATTATCATTGCATGAGTCACTTGGGCCTTATACTTGGACTCCTCGACCTTGGTTTTTCTTTTATGGGAATAAAGACCCATAGAAGCACCCTCAGAAGGACGAGTACCGGTACATGAAGCTGGGTCCACGTTCAGAATCAAAATCAAAAATCAGGATACGACGAGGTATACGTAACTCCGAAAAAGAAAAAAAAACATACCTCAAGAGTAGGCGCAAGGTTATAAACACAGGGTTTGCAGTTATCAAACTTAGATGGAAGAGATGAGGATGAGCAAGGAACATTTAGCTCCACAGTAGAAAAAACTCGAGCCCAGGGACCCATTATACGAAGAAGTGTGCGTGTCCACCTATGATCTTGGTCAGGACGAATAATATCACAATGGGGCAGAGGGATGTTCACAAAGTACGAAACAATGGATAAATTGGTTTTGTCTATCTCCTCATAAAGATGAAGAGCTCCACCAATTGAAAACTGCTTGGCATTCACTTGAATACGACGAGGACCAACGCTTCATGGGAGGCGGTTGTTCTTCTAAACAACATCCACGTAGATAATGTTGAAGTTCTCAAGGGTGAAGTCTTCTCTCTTATTTCGACCAGGGGAAGGGATAGTAAGATTTAATGTTGGTTTTACCCCGGATATGACGCCAACACTTATGGAGCACACGCCAGAGATTTCGGTTGTACTTCATAATACCTCGGAGTTGAGTCTTCCTCACAGGATCCTCTCTAGAGGAGAGTACATCATAGAAGAAGGGGTCAGTCATGTTGTATAAGGGTAAAAGGAGACCAATAACTAGCTGACCCATGTTGATCATAAGATTAGTCTCATCGTAAGGAAAAAATCGAATCATGGACTCGGTGAGAATATTTGGACCATCAACGAAGGATACTTTAAAATTCTCTAGCCGGAAAGACTTATGAATTTCTGCAATACTGCAACTTTGATAACTATCTTTGGGGTCAAGATGTAAACATTGGAGTTGGTAATGAGGAGGGGGTGGAAGAAGTACTTCATAAGATCCCTCTACGACTTCATCCACGGCCCTACCTTCGGTTTCTACCATTTCTTCGATTGGAGCACGTGGCTCAGTCAATATACGAGGAGAATGATGATAAGTGCATAATTTATATATTTAAAGTATCCTTTCCTTATACTTATTTGCTAGATTTTGTGTGAATTACTCTGTGTTATTATTATTATTGTAGTTTATTTGTTTTATTAGGTTACATCTCTAAAAGAAGTAAAATTGAACTCTAAAAGGAAGAATTGCTAAAGACCCAGCGGAACTCAGTTTATTCCAAGATTTCTACTTTGTCCGTTTGATACCTTCATTATCTCTTCCACATCCGAGGTAAAATTATTGATGCGAGCATTCATGCCAGCAATCTTCTCCTCCAAACCTGAACCACATATAAACAACAAGTAAGTAGAAAGTAAAATAACATAGGAGTAAGGACACAAGTACAAAACATTGGTCCCTAAACTAACTTCTACATGACTAAGAGATTGCTCTAAGATGTGTTCAGATCCAAAACAAACAAACAAACATCTTTTTTGCTATATTCTTAGGAAAGCTTATAATAATCAGTTTCGATGGTACCCAACTGAATTTTCAAAGAAGCATTATATAGGATAATGTTTGATTAATCTCCTCTACATCCTCCATCTTCTTCGACAAAGAAGCATAAGACATACTACCTCAAGACTGCGGAGTCTTTTTAGCCTCATCCTTGAGTTTGCGGACTTTGGAATTTAACACATTATACTCAGCAGTAACTTTAGCTAGCGAAGAGCACACCTCCTCGAAGTCCACTTGAAGCTTCTAACGATCACTTTTTGGACAAAAATGCGGCTTTCCAGTTGGAAAATATCATCCTTCTGCTTTAAAACTAGATTTTTTTTGTACTTAAGGGTCTCGACATACTCTTCATGAAGGTGTTTCAACTCTTGGACAAGTTCAAGGTTATGTGAAGATACAAGACCTAGTTGGGCCTCGTCACGGATAGACTGACGCATTAATATGTCGGATTTATTCTAATAATACCAAAAGTCAGATATAAGCCTCGATACTTGTACCCGAAGTCGTAGCAATTCATTTAGGGACCCTCTATTCACCAATAGGGCATTTCCCATAATAATATAAAGGTAGGAAAACGCATAACCAATTAATATAATAAAGTAGAAGGTTACAGATCTAAGATTGCGGAAGACTGAGCGGCGAAGGAAGAATCATCAGCATCTCTGGCCTTCTTAAAAGCAATTTTACATGCACTTAGGGCTTTTTTCGCATCAACAAGCTCGTCTTCCAGCTGAGACTCCTTAGTTGTCAAAGATTCACAGCGAGGGCTAGGCTGCTGCTGAATAGCCTTGAATTTTATATTCACTAAGTCGTGCTCGTGATGGGCTCGTTCAAGAAGACCAATCGGTCTAGTATATTTGGTCCTACAAAACTGAAGAAGGGGATGGCTAAAATCCATTTGTTGAGCAACCTGCAAATTTGAAAAAGAAAAAATTATAACGGTACGAGAATATATCAAGGATGGAAAAGGACAATGGATACTTACGCTGAACAAATAAAATTGAGGCAAGAAAATAGCATAAACATCCATGAAGGCCTTCATCTCCTGGAAACAACCATAAGAAGTTTTGCCGAAAGTTGGGCATGTTTAAAAGCGGTCAGAGCTAAGGAACAAATTCTCAATCTTCTGAGAATGGGCAGCTAGGAATTTCTCATGAGTAACTGCATCACTTGAACCCCCTTCGCCAGAGGAATAAGGGGATGTCGGAAAAACGCACCTCGAATTACAACGGCCTCGAAAATAGCCTCATCGGTATCTTCTAAAGACGGATCGTCCCCAACCATCTCTTTCCCAGCTTCCCAAGATGAACCCGAATATTCAGCAACACCCCGAACTGGAGAAACTCTAGCCTCCCCTTCCACACTTCCTTGGTGAATCATGTTCATACAAGCATTCACAAAAAATAGAATGATGAACAGTAATGAACGAGGCTACAAACTTAGTGGTGTCCGCACTCAGCTCCATGTTACCAATATCTCGAAGTTGTTCGAGGTCAGACTAGTCTAGGTGCACATGTATGAGAGAAGGGGGACGAGAAAAAGGTGTGGTTGAAACAGATTAAGAACTTACTATAAAAGCAAATGCCATGTTGTTCAACAAAATCTCCTTTAAAAAAAAATTTATCCTTGGGGATTGAGGACTAACGACACTGCCAATGTTGGAACCACTAGAGATGGACCTAAGATCCCCCACGGAAAGCACTACCGACGAATCCAAGTGTCCTTAATTGAGCATTGTCTGAAGTAGAAATCATGGTGGCAGCAAAGGGAGTCACTTCAGCACTGGGAGTAATTGTGATTGGAGAAAATGAAGGACCAATACTGGAGATGGGCATTACAGACACGAATAACATATTACTCTCCTCTACACCTTCGGGTGTTTTGTTGCTTTTGAGGGGGTCATTTGATTGACCGTGGCCACGGACATAAGCACCCCCCTCGGAATCCTCATCTCCTTCATCATCTCTCTAATTCTCCATGTCATTAGGTAATGACTTTCGCCAGTATCTTCTACATCTTCCTCCTCGAGGGTTTGGGCCTCAATCACAACAGAAGGTTCTTGTTTGCCTTTTTCCCTTGAAGGCTGAGAATGGTTATAAACCAGCATAGGTCAGGTTCAGGAGGCGGGGAAGCATGCATAAAATTAAAAATAAAGAGGGAGAAAAAAGACCCTTACCATTGCATGAGTCACTTGGGCCTCAGACTTGGAATCCCCGACCTTGGTTTTTCTTTTATGAGAATAAAGACCCATAGAAGCACCCTCGGAAGGACGAGTACCTATAGATGAAGCTAGACACGACGAGGTATACCCAACTCTGAAAAAAAAAAAAAACATACCTCAAAAGTAGGCTCAAGGTTATAAACACAGGTTTTGCGGTTATCAAACTTAGATGGAAGAGATGAGGATGAGCAAGGAATATTTAGCTTTGCAGTAGAAAAACCTCAAGCCCAGGGACCCATTATAGGAAGAAG
Source organism: Papaver californicum (assembly GCA_023531435.1). NCBI lineage: Eukaryota > Viridiplantae > Streptophyta > Magnoliopsida > Ranunculales > Papaveraceae > Papaver > Papaver californicum. The sequence goes on along the minus strand of JAJJMC010027464.1, from coordinate 4,288,309 downwards.
TGTGTGTGCCAACCTATGATCTTGGTCAAGACGAATCATATCACGATGGGGCAGAGGGATGTTCACAGAGTACGGAACAATGGATAAATTAGTTTTGTCTATCTCCTTATAAAGGCGAAGAGCTCCACCACTTGAAAATTGCTTGGCATTCACTTGAATACGACGAGGACCAACGCACCAGGGGAGATGGTTGTTCTTCTAAACAACATCCCCGTAGATAATGTTGAAGTTCTCAGGGGTGAAGTCTTCTCTCTTACTCCGACCAAGGGAAAAGAAATTATAAGATTTAATGCTGGTCTTACCCCGGATACAACGCCAACACTTATGGAGTTCACGCCAGAAATTTCTGTTGTACTTCATAATATCTCGGAGTTGAGTCTTCGTCGCAAGATCCTCTCTAGAGGAGAGTATATTATTGAAGAAGGGGTCAGTCATGTTGTATAAGGGTAAAAGGATAGCGGCAACTATATGACCCATGTTGATCATAAGATTATTCTCATTGTAGGGAAAATATCGAATCACGGACTCGGTGAGAACATCTAGACCATCAACGAAGGATAGTTTAAAATTAGCTAGCCGGAAAGACTTACGAATTTCTATAATACTCCAACTTTGATAACTATCTTTGGGGTTAAGATGTAAACATTGGAGTTGGTAATGAGGAGGGGGCGGAATAAGTACTTCATAAGTTCCCTCTGCGACTTCATCTACGGCCCTACCTTCGGTTTCTACCACTTCTTCGATTGGATCACGGGGCTCAGGAAAAATACGAGGAGAATGATGATAAGTGCATAATTTAATTATTTTAAGTATCATTTCCTTATACTTATTTGCTAGATTTTGTGTGAATTATTGTGTATTATTATTACTTTTGTAGTTTATGTGTTTTATTAGGTTACATCAGAAGTGAAATTGAGCTCTAAAAGGAAGAATTATTAAAGACCCAGTGGAACTCAGTTTCTTCCAAGAATGAAGTCATTCCGAGTTCGCATGAAGAAGCTATGAGCAAAACCGTGAAACCAACTTGGATTTGGGCTCGCCTTTGACGTGAAAATTAGGGTTTATGTTGGTTTTTGAGGAGGTTAAGTCTCCTAATTGGATAAGGATCAAAAGGAGGTGGAAAAGTTTAATGAGATTAGGTTTCTAGTTGGATAAGTATCAAGAGGAGGTTACCAAAGCTTATATAAAAGGGAGCCTAGATACAATTTTCTACACAATTTCTCACCAGATAGACTATTTTCTTAATCAATTTTTAATGGCTTTTAAGAAAGCCATGTCTAGCTAAATTTCTTTGTTAGGGTGAAAGGATGAACTTGTAGTATTAATTTTCTTGTGTTTCAAAACTAGGGTTTTCAAATATAAAAGCTTAATGTTACTGTTTTGTCTCTCTTTCAATGTTTTATCTCAATGATTTTTCATGTTTTATGCCATGTATAATTCATTGTTGATTAGTAGAAGAACTCGTTGACCCTTTCGCGATAATCGTTTTATGGATATTTTTTGAATATTTATGCCACATATACTTATTACTTTGAAATTCTACCTTAGGTTGAGAACAAACAATTCTTTTTGGAAATTATTTTCTTCGATTCTTAAACGAAATATCTTTCGTGTATTAGTAGCTAGATTTGCTATTTTGCATGAGTAAAATCGATACCCTTTGTGATGAACGCAAGTAAACCCTAATCTACAACGGATTTCTGAAACCTTAACATTTTTCTATTATTGTTTTCAATCTTCGTTAAATAGGTTTAATTCATTCATTAATTTAATTCTTTATTTTAAAAATCTAAAAAATATATTTATTAATTTTCCTTGACTCGAAAGTTTCTTGAATTAATTAGTATAAGTGATACATACTCCTCGTGGGAACAAACCGTATTTGCTCTTGCCTACATCTTTCGACATTATGCGCTTGCGGTAAAACAAAGTCGGTTTTCCGACGCATCGACATCGGGGTGAGGCATCCACAGAGGTGGTTGAGGAGTATATTTACCATCATTCATTCGACGAGCCCCATTTTCGCTCCTTTTCATTTATCTGCATGCAAAGAAACTAGAGAATATGAAAAGTCAGAAAAACACATTGTCAGCATTTCAAAAAAATCTGATCAACATGCGAGATCATGAACATGTAACTAACCAGCGACCATTCGTATATATCGCAAAATCAAACAAAAGTTTGGCATGGAAAACAAGAACAACAACATGCAAAGTACAAAACAATTATTCATGGCAGAAAGAAAAAATCAGGATAAAAAAGACGTTTAAAGAAAAAACAAAAACAAAAATAAGCAAACATTTTCATACTCACTTAGGAAAACGAGATATCACGACGAACTGAGCAGTTGCAGTGGTTGGAAAATCGAGAAGATAATCAGTGGCTTAAGATGGAAGAAACTGAACAGTCGAGGATGAACAGTTGACGGCGGAAAGAAGAATGGAACAGGGAAAATGCGGCTTATGAGTGAAGAAAAGAATATGGAGTTAATGAAAATTCCTCTCTTTAAATACCCTTTTTATAGGCCAAAATGAAGTCCAAAAGTGTAATTATCCCTAGATACGAGGAGCACTTATTGCATGAATGTACTAGAGGGGACCTCGATAAACGTGGAAAAGTAGCGGAGTACGTAATTTTCTTCCAATCCTGCCCTAGGAGGAATATGAAAGAAATGGGAAAACTGTGAATACCAAATATATGGAGTACAGTTGAGCAATATGAACGGATGTACGCAAGATAATAATATGGTCCTAAGGACGCCTCGAATACCCGAAAAGGATAGAATCAATGCCCCACTCACTTTACCTCATCACGAGAAAGAAGTAGATCTACGGCTTTAATTAGAGCTAAAAGGTAGACCAAGGATGTGGTTGTAGTCAGAGACATACTAGACTTGTCTACTCGACATTCAATGCAATAGGAAAATGGCACGACATGTGGCCTATTAGCATGTGGTCATGGAGTATGCGGCGCTCTCTTGATGGAATGAATGAATGGTAACAAAGGTATATGGAGCATCGAGTCTCAATACACCCAATGACAAGGAAAAGTCCTCATCACAATAAGAGGGCTATAAATACGCAGCCTCACTTCTGAGTTAGGGACCAGACATTCTAGAGAGAGAAATACTATAGTTCATGTTTGTAATCAATCTAGAGATAAGGTAAACGCATCAATACGTAGAAGATTTATTGTATCAATCACAAACCCCATGTACTCGAGCTAAAACTAATATAACTACCTCTCGTTACCCTATGGACATAGGCGATAGCCGAACCATATAATCTTTTGTATGATTTAGTTTCTTAGTTACATCATCATATCTTATTTTACTTAATCATCTGCTTTTTCAGTCAATTGCTAACATTTTTTTATTTCACTTAGTCGTATCATTCTTAGAAAAGTTGAAGTTACGAGCCCATCTTAGTTTTGAAGTATCAATACGAATGCGGTACCCTTACTAAGATAGTAGTTAACATTGATCTCACTATATAGTCTACCGAAAAATTAGTAGTTACAGTAGGGATGAGATGAGTTCTTAAAGATGATACGGGGGAGTAGCTTATTTTACAAAGTGAATCTATAATTGTAGAAGCAATGTTGCGGAAGTATGTGGAATTAGAGAAGGCGTGTTACTGTAAAAATATTTGGAGTGGCAAAACTAAAAGTTGAGAGTGACTTCAGCTATGTGATGCAACTATACAAGGAGATAATTTATTCTCTTTGGTATTTATTTGTTGTTGTTAAAGAAATTAAATTTTAAAAATACAAGTTTGAATCCGATTTTTTCTTTTACAAAAAAAAAATAAGCTAATAAAGTTATTGATATATTAGCAGGATGCTAGGATGTTGCTAATATAAAGGTTTATTAGGGTGTGGTTTCGTTATCCACCTCGTGTAATTTGTAAGTGTCTGAGTGATGGCAATATGGGGACGGGCTTACCCAAATTATTTGAGCCATAGTCTATGTTTATTTATGAAGCTCATTAGAGACTAGATTACCGTGCGTGATAGAGTAGGGATTAAAAATTTAAACTTATTCTAGCAAATCTAAATAAATAATTTATAATTTTTATATAATTTTTTATTTAACAACTTTAGAATCATATAGACGTAACTATTCTCATTTTATAATTGACAAAACAATCGTGATATGTGACTCCAAATTTCCATACTTCTACTGCTCTCAACATTAATTGGAGTGGAACTGCCCTAAATGAAAGATCCCAGTTAGGTAACACCTAGCAAGCTAGGACGTGGCTACCGTGGTTCCTTATACAACATGTATGTGTAAATGATTTTTAACACCCATAATTCACGAAGTGATATGGTTAAAGGCTAAAAAGTGAATCTACATCCTAATAGCCTAAGCCTAAGCGGCTAACCAGCGCCTGTAATTGTGAAGCAGTAGCAATCTAATTTTACCTGATGCTGATAGAAGATGGTAAGCATCTAAGGTCAAATTTATAGGTTCGTATTCCTAAAATACTAATCTTACTTAAATGCTAATGACCCATTTTTGGAAAATTCATGAAGATTATGTATAAAGTGTGTAATTAAGGTTACATGCAACTAGGGGTGCACATCGGGTTGGGTGGATCGGATTTGGCACCATCCGCACCCGATCCGTCAATTGACGGGTTACTGAAATATTCACCCGTACCCAATCCGCCGTAGAACGGGTCGGGTCGGGTCTGACCCGTCATTTCGGAGGGTCGGGTGCGGGTCACCCGCCCAGATTCAATGTAAAAATCCTGATAGTTGAGCTTGAATGTTGGTTTTCCATCTACATGGCCTTTGTAACCTTGAAAAGAACCAGCAATCAACCTTGCCCTAATGTCTGCAAAATCACCTCACATAAATGAAATAAGTATACATCATACTCCAACTAATCACCGTGACAATTTCATCATCCTATTCAAGCTAAGAAGCAGAAGCAAGTTCTAGTCCTTTTGACGCGGGAAGAGATCAAACTAATTGCACTTTAAGAAAGAACTCAATAACTGCAATAAAGAAACCAAAACTTCAATAAGAGATAATAAAAGCACGCATACATTGTGATAATGGTGGAGTAATCCGAACGATGTTACTATTCACGGTACCAACAGCAAAGAGTTCGCCATCTTGGGATACTTTGATGGAATAATGAACAACCCCAAGCTCATTTCCTTCAACAACAGTTTCTACCAAATACCCATTCTCAAACTGAACAACATTCCCTTCTGTGTATATAACAAAAAGATCAATGATCAATATAACTTCAATATCATAAAATCACAAAAAAAATCTGGGTACAAACTAGAAAACAAATGTTATATTATTATATTAAATTACCTGTTTGGGGTGGTGTTGGAGAAGATCTAGTCCATTTCAGAAAGTGTGATATGTGTTTTGCTATGGGTCCTGTAGAAATAACAATATCATGTAAGAAACCCATCAAGAAAACTAGATCAAAAAAGCAAGAAAATCAAACTTGGGGTTTACCAGCAGAAGCAGCTTGATCTTGAAAATCAAATAAAAGAGTAAGAATGGGTACTAATAGTATGAGAAATATGTAACCATTTCTTATGATTTTCTTTAATCTTAGAGAACTTGGTAGCTGAATTTCTAAGAAAATTAATTGAGTATTACTAAACTACTAGTATTATTATTTGAATTTTTTCATATGAAAAGATCAAGGTTATGATGGGTGAATTAAACTGATGAGTTTGATGTTAATTGAGAACCTGAGATGAAGCAGAAGGTGGATAATGGGTTTCAAACGAGAAAGAGCAAGAGAAAGCCAGGGTATGAATCAGATGTGGTTTGGTGGTTCAATTGCGTTGAATGTTAAAAGTTAAGTTCAGATCTGAGCAGAAGGGTTTGGTGGATTTGTGAATTGTGATGGAGAAATTAGAACAATGAAACAGGATATTGAGAAATAATCAACAACAACAATATTTGAATGTTTACATGGAGTGGATTTAATGAGTTCGGCAGTTTTTTATGGTGAATTGAAATTGCAGGGGCAGACTAGGGGATTGGAGCATTTCAATTAAAGTGATACCTTCTCACTGAAGAGTGAAGAAGAGACTTAGGCCGAGACGGCTGAAGCCTGAAATGGTTTTATACAACACGGATCAACGACTCAGATTAAACAAGGATAAGTAATCCAAAGACTAGGAAATATATTTTTTTTAACGGGTTGGGCGGGTGGGTCGGGTGAAAGAAGGTGTCACCCGCACCCACCCCGCCAAAAGACGGATAAAGAAAATTGTCACCCACACCCAACCCGTTTATCGACGAATCGGGTTAAAATTAACGGGTACGGATCTGGTGACGGGTCTGGATCGGGTTTATGCAGCGCTACATGCAACACACGTATAGTTACCAGAGTCACAAGTATTTCAAGGTAACATTCAATTTACTCAACACACACTGTGTTATGTAGGCTTTAAAACGGCCAAAGAAAGTCAGTATGCAAAAATAGAAAGAACGCTAACTTTAATATCCAACTATATCTCTCTCTCAATAAAATCACCCAAATATTACAAGTTTTGTTTGACAGATAGGACAGGATTTTAAACGTAAAGGTAAGCATTGATGAGTCAATGTCAACATTTAAATTCTCCACAGAGCTTCAAAATTACGGAATAATGGAGTAAAAATCAAAAATAATAAACCAAAAAAAACTCTTAAAAAACCTAAAAACAAAACTGCAGTCTTTAATTTTGAACGTATTGATTCTGTTACTGTTACGGGAATCAGTGGTCTAAAGATTCCAATAGGACTCACTTTTGAGTTTTGACTACTTTAATTTGTATCACATGAATATTTTTATCTAAATTCACTTATATTTCTTAAACTAAGTAAATGAATCTGAATTATTATTATTACTAGGGTTAGAGATTTCTAGGAGACAATTGTCGATTCAGTGAGACAGGCAGGCTTTATATAAACATAAAACCACGTTTGGTTCGTCCGTCCATCTTGTTCTTGTGCTTTTTTTCTTTTTCTTTGTAGATTCACATCTTTTTTCTCTTTTTCATTATCTTCTTCTTTTAAATCTTTTTTTCTAAATAATGGTGTTGTATACAATAATTTGTATATAAACTTTACGGAGTTCAGTGGATTATACACATTATTGGTTTATATGGTGTTTTGTTTCATTGATTCACTAGGATATGATCCGTGCCGTAACAATACAAGATTTTATGTTTTACGGTTGATATATATTTATAAGTTCAACAGATGGTTATTGCTCAATTTTAAATAATTTGTAAAATTATAAGATAATTATCCACGATCGTTTACTTTTAATATAGATTCAATGATTTTGACACCTTAACAACCCATAAACGTCGGTCTTTATAAAACCAACCCGTATTTTGATTAGCACTCAAATGGTCTGGTATTTTTTGCCAGTTTTATTTTGTTATAAAATTTTCAACTAAAATAATCTTTTATTTTCGAACAATAAACTTTGTCGTACGGTTATCACAATGCCTTATTTAAAACTTAAGACTTTTGGAAATAAAAACTTCTTTCAATCTTTATTTGTAAATCGAATTAGACCTAAATGCCAGATAGATACACTTTCCCGATTATATTTTAAGTATGAGTAATGGCACATCAGTTTACATTAAACGGGGGTACCGACTACTTCTCCCGTAGAAAGGGCAATAACCTTACTTAATAATATTGAAATAAAACACTAAAACAATTATTATTCATGAGACTTACATCGGGTGCTAATTCATGATATTGCTAGAGATGATATCCTGTGTTCGCACCGGGTCTTTACTTGTGTGGTTTTTATTTGTTACTTATATTGTTTTTTTAAGACCAAACTTTCAAATTGATTCAATGTGGTTTATTTTAAATCTACTATACTTTGTCATACTGTTTGATCGGGTTACCTGAGATGGGTTTTGTGCTACTATCCCTTGATGATCAAAAGCTGATTTTCAGAATCATCATCACTGGATATAGTATTTATATAATAACCATGAACTGTATTCGTTTCAAATCAGTTTTCCAACATTATGCCCTAAAAACCAATCAAAACATCATAGAAAATCATAAACTTCTATTTCAAATTTTTGATTGTCATAGACACATAGATGGTAAGCCTGGAAGAATAAAATGAAGTACCATTTCTACACCTTCAACAACAACCGCTCCACTTGGTGAAGCGATTCACATAACAAACGAATCCCAACAACATCCAAAATTCAAAACAAATTCACTAAAGATTCATATTTCCCATATCATAGAATCAGGACAGGTAACTTTATATGAATCATGTTCGAATTCTTGAGCTGTGAAGAATACAATAAACATGTAATATATATCTTAATATCTTTGTAACATGATGGACTTCATCTTTTTTGTCCGTTCATGATTGATCTGAGGTAATATTTATTGGAGGCTATTAAAAGAGAGAATAAGGACCCAGTTGCTAGCTCACATGAGGTGTTGGACATGATGTAGAATGAACAAAAAAAGTTCCCACTCTGCAACTGAAAAATATTATACCTAAAAATATTAAATAATGAACATTGAACAAATGATTATTATAGGAGCATGTAGATATAAATGAAAACTGAAAATAAAACAGTACGAATCGAAATTTCAAGGAGAGAATGTGGAATGCATACCACATCGTCCATACATACTGATGGCCATGAATCAGCAGATACTGACGGCATGCTGGGAGGCTTCGTTCGAGAGTCACAGTTGTACATATACGAATATGTAGCTTTTTATAGTACCCTTAGAGCAACTGCAGTGGGCGAGGGTATCAAAGAGTAAAGATCAAATTTACTCTTCCCTCGCCCAAATCCATCCCCAACGGACGAGTATATTTGGTTTTCACGCGACTATAGCTACAGCCCCAGATTAAATTTCCTCGCGACTAAAAGTATAGTCGCACGCTCTACTAAAAGAACGTTCATCCAAAACGCTATCTTAAGAAAGCGTTACGAAACACGGATATTTTGTTACAGAAGCGTTTGAGGAGACGCTATTTCACAGAAGCGTTTGATGTACGCTCGGCTAAAAGGGCGCATGTATACCCAAACGCTCGGCTAAAGTAGAGTCCCACAGGACGTCCATTTAATGGGACGTTCGAGTTTGAACGTCCACTCGGGAAGGCGTATCACCTCTGCGCTCTTACAAGACGGCGTGTAGAAGAGATTAAAAGAGATTAAAAGAGAACGTTCTGCCTTGTGAATCGTATAGAAGAGATTAGTCCACTTAAGTGCATACAACCTAAGAATCAAGTACACGTTTGGAAACTAAACAGAAAAGGCATAGGATATAAACAAACCTAACAAATTAAGTGCAAAAGAAAGATTGCATGATCCATACACTGTTTACATGAATTAGCTGGTAAGATAGACGCATAGACGTTAGTCATTAGACTAAGCATAGACGCTATTCATCACCATACACTTGAGCACATTAGTCTTTAAGCATAGACGCTTCTCTATATGAGCGTCTATGCACTTACGTCCTCCTGGTAGAGCGCAGAATTCGTATGCGCCCACCCAATACAACGTTCATTTAACAGACGCTGGTTCCAGATAACGTTAAACATACGTCCACCCACTTGAGCGTAACAAAATGTAAACGTTCATATACAGCGGCGTCATATGAAACGCTCTCATGAAGGGGCGTCCAACAAGATACGTCTTTTTAGAGCAACGTCCGTGTCGACTAACGTTCTTCTACAACAATGTTTTCAAACAGACGCTCTTTTCACTGGACGTGCGATCATATTTACTCGAGAAACCATTGTGAAAAAAATGAAAAATGACTAAATTTTTTTAATCTTTACTCTTTGGTATACTCGCCATTGCAGTTGCCCTTATATACCGAATATATACATACATATCTCATAGCTTTATCTCTGAAATGAAATGCAGTGCCTTCAAAGTTTATTTAGAATATGCAGAAAAACTTTACTCGGGGAAACTACACTTGTTAAAGCCTCCCAATCAATCATGAGTTTTCTACGTATATAAATCAAATTAAAATGCTAAACATTTAATGACTTTAAATTGCCCTGTGAACCCCTTTCTCTTGTGACACTTAAGGATTAGTATTAAAACTTCATAACAGAGTGCGTGTCTCTTACAATATCTAAGCTGTGTAGTCTAGCCGTTGAAAGACTTACTTGTAGATTACTGAAACATACATGAGCTGGATGTATGCTATTTATATGAAAAGATATTTGAGTTTAAGTGTGATTTTATAATGTGTAATGATGCATGTCGTAATTGCAACAAATTACTTAAGATATTTTTCACTAATTAACTAGTAATATAGTGATAGTAAGGATCGTTCTCAAAGAGAGCTGTATAATTGATATGTTATTTGGATTAGCAAAACTAGAATAAATACTAAAAAATGGGTTTTGTAGATTAATTAACTAAACAAAAAGACTATAATAATAATAAGAAAAAATGATTAGGGACTCCTTCGTTGTTACCAAAAACGTTAACTGGATTAGTATACTTATCTATCTTTCGTCAGAACCATTCATCACCAACAGTAGCTAGATCAGTGATATCCCTAAAACTCCTTTTACCATTGGATACGGAAGTTCTCGATTACCAGATTCTATTCAACTGAACCGCATAGTAGTAGATCACTCAAGGTGTAACCCAATCAAATGCTTTAAGCTTTGTGAATTTAGGTTGATCTCAGTAGTTAAACTCTTAGATCAAGGTCCACTTGTTGATATTGTCTTAATTCGCAATTGCTCCACATAATCACTCTGCAAGGTCTCGCGATTTCTACTTGTGTACGAGTCGACGGACGATTACTTATCTTATAACTCAATATTAGCAATAAACTGGTCAATAGATTAATCCAATTGTACACTTGAACAATCTAGAAATCGATCATAAACCCTAAATATAGTGAAAACAAACGATATTGATTAAAACTCCGAATAAACTTGTATTGCTAATAAAGCTTCACGCTTAGAACATTGAATTCATCCTTAATCAAACAAAAGGTTTAGCTACTCATATTACAAAACATAATGGTTTCCCCTTAAAGGGGTAAACCCTAGGTTTAGATGTATAAGTTGTGGTATAAGAGGTAGAATATATATGATTTGAGCCTTAGATGTCTTCTTTTATAGCTTTTAATGCTTGGCCCTCAAGTATCCTCTCCTTCTAGGGTTTAAAATCCTTCCCTAACCATGTTTCCTTGCTTTAGAAGTCAAAAACGCGTCAAAACAGACCGGTAGACTTTCTACGGTCGGCATAGATGATTCCCTACAAGCAATGCTGACAGTTGGTCTAACTTTCTTCCACTAAACTCTCTACAGTCGGCATAGATAAACTCTCTAATGAGCAATGCCGACTGTTAGTGTTATTTTCTGCCACAAAACTTGCTACAGTCGGCATAGATGTGTTGCTAATGAGCAACGCCGACTGTAGGTCCAATTCTCTGCCCCTTTTCGTGTCACAGTCGGAATAGCTGTGTTGCTTATGAGCAATGCCGACCATTGACCTGTAGGTGACCTTTTCTTCGTCTCGGCTGTTTTGTCAATAACTTTTTTGTCCGAACTCGGAATGACCTCATTCTTTTTGCGTTCACTTTGTATTCTCGCTCTCTTTAAGATGGTTTTAAGAACTCCTAGATTTGAATGAGTAGAATTTGTATTTGGCCTTGCTCCATTGGTAGACTTCAATTCCTTGTTCCTTTTAAGCACTTTGTAGCTCCTTTTTGGATGATTCACCTAATATAACACATTAGATAGAAAATAAGAGTAATATGAAAGAATATGAAAGAATTATAGCTAGTACTAGTATAGATTTGATACTCAAAACATGTGAATTATGCACTTATCCTGAAAGCTCTTTATAACTTGGTTTAGCTTGTCTGGCTTCACCTGGTTTATAAATCTCCTAGACCATTCAACAAAGTAAGCCTCATTGTGGCCAACATGAACACATTTGAATTATTTGAAGTGTCGACCACTTTATGCAGGAGGGCATATGTTGTCACCTTGTTTGTCCCACCAAGCACCTTCGTGTCTCATCCCAAAGGCACTTGCTACCCAGAGATGAGCATATTGACCCACACCTGTGAATTCAGGACACTCTGCTCCTCAAAATGAGTACTCTGAATATATATTGAGTAGGTATAATGGGGCATCCATGACCTCAAGGATACTTGCAGATGTGTCAGCTTCCTCATTGCGATCCTATAAACCGTATCGGGATTTATGGTGAATCTTGAGCGTACATAGAGACCCTATAATCAATAGAAAATAACAAATCCGTCTACAATAGTTAATACTGCAAATGCAATATAGAAATGAAGCATACTTGGAATTACGCTAAAAGAATCAGAAACGGTAGCAAATCAGCATTTTATGCCTTCAAATCCAACTGAATATACCTAGATATCTATGCCTTTGGGTTTGGATATACGCTACGGTTAGCACGTTAACATGTACTCCTGTTCAGGTCAGTCATCATAATTCAACTCTCATGTTGAGTCAACATCTTCTTATTCTACAACACTGTTAATTCATCAAAAAGCTAAGCAACAACTCAACACATGCCAAGTACTTGAGTAGGATTTTATTTAGACTGTGAGGTTCCAACTCTCTAGATGGGATGTTATGATCTAATTATCCAAGGGACTATTTGGAATTACCTCTTTTCACTACAAATGGGAAAATACCAAACATTATTATCAAGTGAATGTATTCAAGTTTTTTTTTTAAAAAATCCATAGGTAGGGAGGATTATTACAGGGTCTCCCAGAGTCCCAGATACAACAATGCCGGTGAATTCAGAATGCAGATTGATCATATGATGTTGTGATCCTATTTGCCAAATGCCAGTGTTATTTATCTATTTTCATCTCTTCCACAACATTTATATACTCCTACTCTACCGAATTCTTCATTTTGTAATTCACAATTAAAGCTATAAACATGTTGCACTTTAAATTCAACCAAATTATAAGCATTCTCCAATCATTATTTCATTGGAAACAACAACTAAAAACAACAACATCAAGCATGAATTACTAAATAATAAGAGTAAGAATTACTCACAAGGAAAGCAACCATGGCGGAGAAAAGAGCAAGAAATCCAAACTTCGTTATTCCTTCAGAGAAACCGATAAAAGTATCTGCAATCCCCAACATAACTCTCCAGAGAATAAGGAAAAGTCCAAATCACCAGCACCAAGTATAGAGAGATAATTCCTTCTACATAATACGTTAATATGAAGACAAAATGCTTCTCCGGAGCTAACAAACTTAGACCCAACCAAATTCATTGCCTTACCGGCTAATATCTTGGTGAGATTGACCTTATTATTATTACCACCACCATCATATTTGATAGATAAGAACCTCCTAGGTAAAACTATGTACTATGAGAAAACCTCGCATTGGTAATCTTAAAGTACAAAGATGTATAGCTCACCATCCAAGATGCCTTTGGCAAAAAATGCACCCAATTTCTTTCTATTGCAATTACTAATTCAAGAGTCTTTTGGAAGTAGAATATATAGTTATATGACTTTACATCACAATGGTGCCCAGTGAAAACAAAAACAAATACTTTGTAAAAAAGAGGAATAGTTTTATATATATACCAAAGGCTCTGTCGACGAAGGGGATGCACATGCTATGTGCTTATACTTGAATGTTATATGGCTACAACATAGGGAATTCTTTTGCAAATTTACCAAACACTGCTTATTCATTAATTAAAACATATCAAAAGGTTAAAACGTGGATAAATGTCTCACCAACATTTAAAAATAACATCAAATTCAAACGATTTCGCGTTGATAGTTCTGGAACTTCAGTTAACAATTAAAAAATCGCATATACATATTACTCTTTCCATATTGGGCAAGAATTAAGGCCAATTCTATTAATTATAATATCATATGCTTTTGAGTTAGATCAACATAACTTTGTTTCATAGTTATTTTGACTTACCCAGGTGCATTTATATTCATTCGATCTGCTCCTCATGCAAGCAATTCTCGAACACAATCTAAAGAACCACCTTGAGCTGGTAAATGAAGTGGTGTTCTCTCTGGACACCTGCAATGTAATATCCTGGTTGTATCAAATCCAAAACTTGTGGGAAGCTTCTAGGAATTCATGGTGATCAATAGTTTTGGCATCTAATTACCTTCACTCATTGAGTAAACTTATTGTTGGAACAACACGTGCTTTTCTGTTATGCGTTAAAAACACTGTTACACTGTAAACTCTATAAATTTATGAGCCAGCTGGGAGAAACTGGAGATGCCATACGTTTATATTTCCGACTGCCTTTGGTTTGTTACCTCCGACCACTGGAAGCACTCCAATCCTCTTTACTCTCATCAGTTTATATTCCTTGAAAAACATGTTCCTCTTCGGACACCCTACAAAGAAGCAATATAGACGTTATTTAAAAAAAAAAAAAATGTGCTCATCGATGAATAGATAAACTTGCCCGTTGTATGAGGACAAAAATTTGCTACCTAATTCTTGTGACCTACAATTTTTTTAAAACAGAGAATATTAAAACCAAAATTTACGACAACTCTTGTGACCTACAAAATTTTTAGAACAGAGATTATTAAAAATCGAAACCATATGATTAACCAAAGAAAAATCAAAACTTAGGGTTCTTACGAAATAAGAAGCGACTTATACCAAAAAAAATTCACTTTTACTTGTAGTTCGATGACAACGGAGAAACCTTATTATTAACAAAAGAAAAATATGAGTAAACTAAAGAGGCACAGAGCGATACATAAATAATCGATAATCATACCTCTCTTGCAGTGGAAGGGAAAGTAACTATAAACAATCTTCAAATATTAGCAACAGGGTTGATGTGGATGGAGCAACGATGGCGATGGCATTTTCTTTAAATGATGTTGGATTTGGTTCACTTCTGGGACACAACTTGTGTTTCCCGAAGAAAAAAAAAGAGAAAAAAAGGTGAAATTACAAACAGGCAAAAATGGAAATTAGCAGTAATCATATTAGAATAGGTAGTTCACATGCCAGCCTATGAGGAAAATATTGCGCAGGTTAGAACTCAAGTCTTTAACACCGTTGCCCAGATTATTGATGCACCGGAAGAAATAAAACAAAAAAAAAATCATCATCATAATCAAAAGATTACCTTTCCCAACAGAATCTTCCAAAACATATTATCAGAACAAAACCAACTTATGTAAACAAAATTACCTAAATAGATAAAATCTGATCTTTATAATAGAATCAGAAACTCAGTGATTTAATAATTTCACAATCACTAAAAATAACAGAAACCAAAATTCCTTTTTTGAAAGAAAAATCAAATTAAGAATTTGGAAAAGAAGAACCCTAACACTGAATCAACTAAAATCAGAGTAAAAAATACCTTTTCTTTAAAAAATGGCCTAAATCATCCTCGTCTTTGATTGAGAAACCTCAATCGTAACGCCTATAAGATTGATTGGAAGGAAAATTAAAATTAATTCCAAAAGTAACCGAATAAAAGTAATGGCAAGAATAAGAGATGAAAGCGAGTTTAAAAAGGTGTACATGTAAATATATCTTTATTGGGTATAATATTTAGGAGGTGAATCAAGACTGTTTTTTATGCGTTCAAATTGTGGATCTCCGTCCAACGTGAAAAACCAAAAAGAAAATTGAAAACACATACTATTGGCTTGATTTGAACAGTCATTTATGTACCCTAAATATTGATGGCCGTCTAACGGTAAAAATACCATTATGTCTTATATTATAGATTGTCTCGTAGAATTTTAAAGGAAACCCAAGCTTAAAAACAAAGGTCTATTAAAAAAACAATTATCTAAACTTGTCAACTCTCTCTTGTTAATTAGTAAACGGATCCCATGATGCAATTGATTTGCGATAACTAGTGTACAAATTCATCTTTAAAGAAAAAGACGTTTACACTCTTGTGCCAATAATTGATTCCATGGAAAAAAAATTGTAGCCGGATCTGAAAGGAAGTGATATGCATGAATACGATGGTGTCCAGTGTCAAGTTTGGGAATCTAATTTGCATTATAGTGTTTCAAGCATTTTTTTTTATCAATATATGCTAAATGAGAAAAAAAAATTGTTTGCAGTATATTTAGAGATTTTTTTTTATTTTTTATTAAAGTATAAATAAATTTATTTTTATTTTTTTAGTGATCAAATCTTAAATATTTCACTTTAAATAAGAAAATTTTACATTTTCATTTAAAAAAAAATAAGTATATCATAACATGAAAAAAATATAAAAAAATATATAAAACAAAAATAATTATGAAGAGAAAGAGCGATCTATAACGATAACACCCAATTTTATACTCTGGGATTGGAGAAGAAATGGTATTAGAAATTATAATTCAACCATTTTGTTAGATTTTCTTCTTAGAGAAGAGATGTTCCTATGACAAAGGAGTGATTTGTCCAAAAATTCTTCATGTGCATCGAATAACCCAGAAGCCCGAGATCTATTTTACTGATGAAAAAGAACTTGATTTTGCCTGCACCAAATTGCGCGTATACTTGTATCCGAGAAAATCACAAACATACGTTAGAAAGAAACAATATAAACTATAAATGTGCATATAAAATCGCCCTAATATCGAAGATAAACATCGCTCTAATAACGAATAATTATTGAAAAACAAAAAAACAAACTCTTAAAGCAAAATCAGCTATATCTAGGGCTGAACACGGTAACGGTTTTCCACGGAAACCCGCCAAAACCGAACCGAATGGACCAAAACCGAACCGAATCGTTTACTAATGGAACGGTTATGGAAAAAAAATGTGGAAACCGGTAGTCACGGTTTCGGTTTTGCCAAAAACCGAACCGTTATACCATGGAAAACCGACTAATTAGAGTCGTTCATCTAGATTTTGATAGATCTAATCTAGACCTTCCATTAACCTTCATATATAACTCGCCTCTTACCCTAATTCTCATTTCCCTATCTTCTCTTCCAAATTTCTTTTTGCAGCGTCTCCACCTCCAGTCTTTTACACTTCCTGATTCTTTCCGTTGAAGTAATTTATCTAGGGTTTCAAAGGTTTTCAATACAGTCTCAGTGACAGAAGAGAAAACCACACAGAAGAAGATTTATCCGTCCGCAACCATGGTAAGCATCACAAAACCTTAGATCTTCTCTTCCTCTTTCACACTATCTCTTTACCACCATGAACTCTAATCTCTTCTTTTGTTTCATTTTTTTCTTATCAGATTATGTCCGAGAAGAACCGTCGTGAGATTTCAAAGTACCTCTTCCAAGGTAAAAAAAACTCGTTAGATATGTGTTTCTACTTGATTTGTTCCTTATTGTGTTGTGTATTTAATGGATTTGTGTTTGATTTAGTTTTTTAATAGAGGGAGTATTGTATGCAAAGAAGGATTTTTCAAGGTGGGTTGAAGATAGCATTGAGGGTTCCCAAGGTAAATCTTCTAAACCCTATTTTTTTTTTATTTCCATTTTTCTGGTAGATCTGTTGGTATATGTTTCCTATGACAGAAATGATGTTGGGTTTTTGGTCTGATTGTCGAATTTAGGGGCTTTCATGTTTAATCTGTTGATTTAGTTTTTATTCTTATGTTTTCTACTCCATGAATTTGATGATTCTTGTTCTGCGTTGGTATTATCTTGTATAGATTCAATGATTGTCCTTCTACTTGGGGTTGTCTTGGAGAAGCTCCTGAAGGTAGTATTAAAAGTAAGATTCATAATTGATTTATGTAACTCCACTAATCCAATACTCAATTTCTTATATATTGAAATGTATTAACTGAAAATGGGTTTTGGTTAATTTATTTGTAGTTTGGAATGAAACTGTTGGCTCGTACGTGTTAAGCCGTTTGTTGTCTGTACATCAATAGAGCCTGGGCGAGTCTTGGATATACATTACATGGTGGTATAATTGATGGACAAGGAGATATCAAGCTCATATGTGGCCGAAAGGTTTCTTTCATCAATGCAGGAGAGGGGAATGTTACCAGATTTTGTGCTTGTGTTGTGAAACATTGTAGTTTTTGGTCATTTGGATGGTTTAATGAAGAATTATTTTTTTTTGTTTTTTTTGAATTTTTCATTGTCAGTTCCACGAAACTGACAGAATCAACCGGTTAACCGAAACCCGTTGGAAAAAACCGAACCGAGAGAAAACCGAATAAAACCGAACCGACGGTAAACGGAACGGTTATGGAAAATTATTTGGAAAACCGACCTTGCCGGTTTCGGTTTTGGTTTGGCACAAAACCGAACCAAAACCGGCCATGTACAACCCTAACTATATCTAATACATAATATCACTTGAAACAAGAAATCTTTACTCGGATCTAGTCCCTAAAGGTCTAGATCTAAGAAAAAGAGGAAGAAATTAGTGAGTTTTTCTCTAGTTTTTGAGAAAAAGGGAAGGAGAGAAAAAAAATCATTTGTTATAGATAAATTATTATATATCCCTCTTCTCAAATTTAATATTTAGATTTTTACTTACCCAAACATATATACATGTGCAAACATCCTATTATAAAAGAAAATAAATAAAAGTCGATCGGTAACATAAATGATTTGATTAAATAGAAATAAGGATACAAAACAAGAGCACAATGAGTGATCCATTATATTATCATGTAAAACCCAAATGAGAGCCATTTTCTTGTTGTTGTTGGTGTTATAACTAAAATGAATTTAGACTACTTAATCTACATCTTCATTGATATGCAAGTATTGGAACAACTTCCAATAAAAAAGGTTAAATATGTTCAACACCTTAAAGATATCGAAACAATTTTAGAAATCGAAAAAGTTTTGCCTTTATATGATGCCCATTCCAGTAAAGCTCTTTCTTTCTACAATTTCATGAACAAAATAAATTAAGGATCATAACATAACAAGTAAAGAAACTAAAATTTTAAGTTCAAAATTTTGATTTTTTTCTAATCACATTATTATCAATTTCACACCTAATTCTCACTCAATTTAACTGTGTTACTAAAGCTGCGAATAGCATTACTTCTGTACTAATTATTTGAAAACGACCTGACAACGACATTAGATCACAAATTCTCGGGTTTGTGGACTTTGTGGCGAACTTTTCATGAATGTTTTCCCAAAAATACATAGTCTACATTCGATATGCACCATGAAGAGGATGTTGTGATTGTACTAAATATGCTCTACAAAGATTTTTTTTTTTTGAGTAACCTTAAGACCAAAAACTCTAGGTTGAGCCATCTTTCAGTTTTTATGAGGTAGTAAAGAAGGTGTAAACAAATATTGAATTTGAAATATATATATATGATATTGAATTGGTGACATTAAATGATACCGGCCTTAGCGGCTGACAATACAAAGCCACCTGGCACAAATTCTACCGAGCGGTATACTCTCTGCCGTTCGGTAGAATCGTTGCCACGATTTCCAAACCAAAATATTTACTAGCTTGTTACTTACATAGAAGAATAAACTAACATTATCTTAGTGTAAATTTGATTTATTAAGATGAAATAAAATGGTTATTTAAGGCCAAGTGTATGGGGTGGGAAAACCAGCCAATTTTCATATTTTGAGCCACTATGGACAGGAAGAATGGGTAAATTGGCTGGGAAAACTGCTATTTTAATCGGTTTACACACTGAGGCAGGGTCTTTATCGAGCGATATAGACATTGTCGCTCGATAAAGCCTATGCCACACGATAAAGATTATATCGCTGGCGATAGAGAGTCAATCACGCGGCATAGATTCCATCGCCAAACGGTTATCTCATCCGACAGTCCTAAATCAACCACCTATAGATATCCAATTTTAAACTCAATTCAACTCACACCTTCTCCACACCTCAATCTCCCACACGCATTTGTATTAATCTAAAACAAAATTATGCTAACTTTTTTGTAAAATGGTTTCTAATTCTCAAAATAAGAAAATTAATCCTAAAACCAAAGTTCGTGGTGCAAAATTTACAGTGGCCAAAGATGAAAACATTTGCAAAAATTATGTTTATTAATTTTTATAATCAATCTTAAATCGAGTACAAATCTTAAGAATGAGTATAAATTTATACTCAATCTTAAATCGAGTACAAATCTTAACTATAAATTTTAGTCAACAATCGACACTGTATGTTTGTTGAATACCATACCGATTGTTAATAGTATTTCTCATCATCAACATCAACAACAGTCGACATAACAATCACTAGCGTCGGCTATTAGTATATTTTTACGGCCGACATGGTCGAAAACTATCCATTACACTGACGGTAATACTAACACAAAGTAAAAAAATAACTATACCGACTGTAATACTTACACAATAAAAATTCTTTAAAAGAAAATGTTGAAAAATCGACATAGATTAGTTAATAAATGTTGATCTGAGACATTAAATTTTATTCCTAATCAATTCATTTTAATTAATATATAAGTTTTATCTCACTAGTAAAATTTAACTATTAATTAATACTATATTAACTCTACTAATTAAATTAATTATTTCTAATTAAATAAAGGTAGTTTAACTATTACACTAAATATTTGGATAATGAATTATTAATTTTTTTTAAAATATACATATTTTATTTTATTTGATATTCCTTATTTATGGGGTATCACCCAATTAAATATAAACAAATTTGGGTGAGAAGTAAAATAAAAATATGAAATTTAATAGTGTATAAAAGAAATAACAGGTGGGATACAAAGCAAGACAAATGTCTGCACCAAATAGAAGGAGGCGGGGGAATACACTTGGATACAGATTTTAGGGTTTTCAATTTTTCTACAGCTTGTTGATTTTTCCTCTTTCTTTCACTTTTTCTCTGTTTATATATAGTCTTCTTTTCCTGCTTTTCTCTTTTTTTCAAAAATCCACACAGTCCCCAAAGTTGAGCCTTTAAAAATAAAAACCTCATAAATATCCTTTCCCTTCGACATTCCCCTCTTCACTCCTCTCTCTGTCTATAATCAAATCCCTCTCTGCAAATCTAACACACACCTCTCTAAGTCATCATTAAAACTTGTTATAGCAGCAACACCAAAATCATACCCCCCACCCCCTAAAAACTCAAACTCTAGTTTCTTTATTTCATTTCTTTATATAGAGATTTCGAGATGGCTGAGAGTTTAGATGACGGTGAGTTTTGGTTACCTTCCGAGTTTCTTACAGACGACGATTTACTCATGGACAAAATCCACATGAAAGATGGAGGTGGAGATGCTAGTCCAGAAAATCAAAGTGGGTTGTGTTTTCCTTCTGAGTTTCCATACGGATTTGATTCATCATCTGCTTTTAGTTCACCTGTTGAGTCTGTCGGTAGTTCATCTACTGAGACTGAAAGTGACGAAGAAGATTTTCTTGCTGGGCTGACTCAACGAATGGTTCATTCTGCACTTCAGGAAGTTGAAAAATCCACAACAGCTACTTCTCCGGTTTTTGCCTCTGAGAAACCTAAGGTTTGCCCCTTCTCTTCATTTTTGTTAATTTCTACAGGTCTTCTGTAGTCTAATGGTTCTGATGTTGGTGTTATGGTAATTTTGTAGACATGGGTTTTGTCTGGTTCACCACAATCGACTCTAAGCGAAGTAGGAAGCTGTTGGTCTGGTGGCAGTGGAGGCTCAAGTAGAGGAAGTCCTACTAACGGACCTTCGCAAGTTTCATCACCACCTACAACACCTATTAATGAGAAAGATGATGCTTGGGAACTTCTTTATGCTGCAGCTGGACAAGTTGTAAGGATGAAAATGATCGATGAAGGAACTAAACATCAAAACCATACCAGTAGAGGACTACTTGGTCCTCCAAGAAAACCTAGTCCAGTCTCTATTCCTCTTCCAGTTAAAACGCCTGGGTCTGTCTTCCCAATTCCTAATCAAGGTCTTAGTCAACAACAGTTACAAGTTAATCAAGTAAGTTGTCGAGTTGCAAAATCAATTTATACCAAATCCATTATTTATTTCATTTTCAAGTTTCTGATTCTTTGTTGTTTGCTGTGTTCTTGTAAAGTTTAATCACTTGAAACAGGAGCAGCAGCAAGGCTGTGATGTAAGGGGTCGAAATGGCAGACCAAATCCTGCACCCCCTCAACCTCAAAACCATCAACTATTGAGAAATGGGGGTGCTAGTTTTAGTGCAAGAAACGTCAGACCACTGGGTTTATCGTCTTCTGCTTGGCCGCCACTTCAACCACACCATCATAACCAACAACACCAGCAACAAGGGGGTTCAGGAATGAGAGCAGTGTTCTTAGGTGGGTCTAACACCAGAAGAGAATCTAGTGGAACTGGTGTTTTCTTACCTCGCCGGATCGGTCACAGCTCTGACGCTCGTAAGAAACCAGGTATTATTTTCTTTTCCTTGTGTTCAGATCTGAATATGAGAACCAGGACAGCAGGTTTCCAGTAGTTTGTAGAGAAAGTGTTCAAAAAGATTTTTCTATTTTCTGTGCATATTATTTTAGAGTAAATAACTTTTATTTATTGAAGGAAAAGAAAATAACCTAGTTTGGTTGTTCCTCTGATTTATTGAAGGAAAAGTTTTTTGGGGTTGAAATCTCATATTTTGTTTTCATTAGGTTGAGCTAATTTTAGTTTTAAACATTTTATGTTTGGCAGGACACTTTTGTTTATTAGCTCTAATTTGTTTGTGTTTGTTTAAGCAGCATGTTCAACTGTCCTTTTGCCAGCAAGAGTAGTGCAAGCCCTTAATCTCAACTTTGATGACATGAGCGGTGCTCAACAAAGATTTAATGGTGGTTATTCTCTCGATCACGGTGAGTGGTGACCCACTTAAGTCATTTCTTCTCCTAAAATCCTGTTTTACTATTTACTTGGTGTGGGGTAATCTTTGTTGCTAATTAGTTTTGTTTTATGGTGTTTTTACAGATGCATTGATGAGTAGAAACAATGTAGTACTGTCTCAACAAAAACGTAATCAGCCACAGCATCGGCCGCAGCCTGTCATTAACCCTGAGATGAGATTACCTCAGGAATGGACGTATTAACAAAATCTTTTTAGTTGTTTCTAACCAACATTTCTCTTACTAATAGCGTTGTTTTGTTGGAAAAGAAGAAAAAGAAGTACGAAAAAATAAGAAAAAGTCTTAGATAGAAATTGGTTGTATTTGATGGATGATAATATTAGCATGTAAGAAGAAAGAAAGAAAAGGAAAGAATGAAATGTTTTTTGGTAGTGTTAGATGGAAAATAAAGTGGTGGACCTGTTTTGTGGAAGATTTTTAAGTAAACAGAAGCAGATAAAACCATTAAAAAGCTTGTTTTTGTGGTTTTTTAGTTGTTTGTTGGGAGAACAGAAGAAATTTTCAAGAGCTTAGGGACGAAATCTATGTAATAAAGTCAAGTCAGTGTTGGAAGTTCAAGCTGGGGGTGTGTTTTTTGATTCCTTCGTTTCTTTGCCTGGTTCCATCCTGTTTTTCAAATTTTTTGTGGGGCTTTAGTTTTCTTTGGATTTCTTGTATTGGGCATAGGGCAGAGGTGAAAAATGAAACCTTTACCCTCTCTTCTCTATGTTCATCACCCCCTATCCACTGTCTCCGGTAAGTAATAAGTGATATATAGTACTATTATGAATGAATGTTTATTATTACAAGTGCTTAACATGTCAGTTTCTTTTTCTTTATAGTCTTTGTTCGGCCTCTCTTTAATGAATACCCATAACTTCTCTTTTTTTTTCTTTTTGTTGTTGAAAGTAATGGGTCGATGGATGCCACATCCAAAGTATTGTAACGTTTGAAAACTCATAAAGTTTTTGAACTGTAATCTTATTCATTTTGTTTAGGGTTTCGGATTAGTGCTTAGCTTTGGGATGTTTGTGATAAATAGTTGATGAGCTGGGTCCGAGTCGGGAATGTTGCTGTAATTAGCTGGAATTTGTCATCTTTCTCTACTCGGTCTAAGAAGAGAGACAGCTTTTCCACTGTACTTACGTCCCCAAAGTAGTCTTCCACTTCTCCCCATGAGCTCACCTCATTTGATGTGTCTTCTCTCTCTATCTACTTTCCCACACTCTCTTGGTCGGGGTGTCGGTTATAGTCTTCTTTCATGAGTCATGGGTCGTGCTCAGATGTTCACTTCATTATGGATGTTAATGATCTCGAGATTCCAACTAATTGAGGAGATTCCAAACTAAACCAGAGATTTTTAGATTTTGCCCTTGTTTATACTAGTAGGAATGTGAATTTCTAGAAGAAAGCTTTCTCCTTCGGTTGTGTAGTTGTATTACACGAGGAGAAGTATGGGATTTGTAGTAGGAGGAATGGTTCTTTATTAATGTGTTTTGAGTCTTTTAGTATTAAACACACAGTAAAAGAGGTGGGAAATTAGAGAGAAGACAAAAGGAAAAGTTAATACTTGTTGAGATTTTGATATTTGCTTAGTATTGAAGCGTCATGCCTCATAAGTACTACTAATGTATTATGGTATGGGAGTTATTGCGTGTATTTATTTTATTTGTTTGTTTGTGTTTTTGGGTGTCAATTGATTGCTTTTGATGTGCATTTAGGGTTTACATTCTGCACTCTCTTATACTTTGTGACTAAGGATAACTTATCAGGTAAATTGGTGATACACTCTTGTGCCTACTACCTTGTGTATTTTGTTCCCAATTTCATAGACACTTCTCCTATCGTTGCATTTCCCATTTTTTATGTTTAACTTACAGCATTGCTTTTTTTATTTTTTATTTTTTAAGCAATTTACAGCATTGATGGGTTTATCAAATTATCTGGGGTCGTGTTTTATATAAATTTTAGTATCTAAAAATAAATCGGTACCCTATTAAGACAACTTTTATGGAAGAAAAAATCATCCATATTTTTATGACTATCAATATTTTATGGACTATAAAATACTACTATGGATGATTTTAATATTTATATCTTTGTGAAGTCAAGAAGAAACCCTCAAATTTAAAGAGGTCGTTATAGAATAGTCCATCCGGTTATAGGTTGATCTTGATATCCCATCGCTTAATGTCTGGATCTACGCAGTTAATTTCGGTTGAAATGGTCGAAATTTCGCTGAAATTTTGGATTTCGGGATGAAATTGAGACGAAATTCGAAATTTCGGCAAACGATATTTGACCGAAATACCGGCCGGTATGAACCGTACCGGTTTGACCGATACGACCGATATGACCGATACAGTCGATTTTTTTTTTAAAAATAAAAAAATAAAAATCCTTGTTTTAGGGTTTTCAATTGTTACTCATATTTTTTATGATATTTTAGAATTATATATGGATATGATAATATCTGTAATTAATCTAATGATCTCGATTAGAATTATAATATCATTGTTTAATTAGCATTTTAGACGATGAACTTTGAAGGTGTTCTTGTTTCTCTTGTGTTTCCAGTTTGAACTTTGTATGATATCTATGGATCTATATATTTTAGATGATTACTAGTTTTTTTTCTAAACTTTGTGAAAAAACGTTTGTTATAACGTGTTAAAATATATTTATAATTATAAAATGTGAACTAGTATTTTTTTTATAAAATTATAAGTATAAAATATATGGACAGATATTTCATCGATGTTTGAACCAAAATTTCCCCTATATACCGGCGTACCAGTGTATCGCTCTCGACCGTTACGAACCGAAATCCGATATGTAACAACATAGGTCCGTATGTATTTTTTTTTTCTATTTTTTTTTAACTTTTTGTTCTTTTATCCGGTCGCTGAATGATCAGATGGGATTCTTTTTTTCAACATATGTAATTTAGGAATGTTATATAAGTTTCTAATTTATAGTAACAGTTCTTATAAATATTAACGATGATTTCTATTCGAGTAAGCAACGTTTATCAACGTTGTTAATTTCAAAATTTTAAATCAGCTTTGACATTCAAATCATCCGGTCATTGAAGAGCCGGATGAGGTTTTTGTGTTTTTTTTTTTAATCATCCGAACTATGAATGACCGGATGGATAGTCTTTTTAGTTTACCCATGATGGGTTTTAGCTTCGCTTACTGCTGAGGGTCCGTATATATGTGGATATTCCTTAGTTTATGAATGATTTTACCTTCATACCATAGGAATTGATCTTAACAACTACATAAATTTAAAAGTTCTAAATTTTTCGTCGAAAGATTATTTTTTTTTTCTTTTTTACCTTGGGTAGAAAAAATAATTTTTTAGTACCAGTCATATTTAATTGGATATTTATTTTAAAATGTTAGTAATTTTTAGAAAAGGTTACGGTTCAGATGCCAGTAGAAAATGAATTAAAATCAATAATAGTTAATTATTAATTTATTTTTTTGCTAAAAATGTTGAGATTTTATAAATTTAAATTAGAAACCTTACAACCATCATATTACAGCAACTGCTGCATTACGATTCAGTGCTAAATTAAGGCAGTATCCCAATTAAAAAGGATGTTGCTTATAGGAGAAATCAAATATGCTAGAACCTGACAACCATAGAACAAGTAGAGTATTAATTTCAAGTATTGCAATATCTATGGTCCTTTTTCTTCATCCAAATACTCCGTTATTTTTCTCCTTTAAACCACCCAGATTAATGGGTATGGTAATAGACTCCAATCTATAGTCTTTTATTCTTTTTCCGAAACTTATTAAATCCCCAAGCTTCATGTTCTAGACTATTTAATCAACGATAGTGTAAGTGGCTCTTGTGGTTCACAAATAGATTCCGAGCTATTTATTTAGTGGGTTGACAAATAGTGCTATGAAAACTAGAAAGCCATGAAACTACGTCTAATCTTCCGACCATCAACGTCCAATTAAGCACGATGCAGTCTAATATTTAGAGGTCAACTAATCTTTTAACGCAAATCATAAGGTTGGAATATTTGGATGTGCGGATAGGTCATTAAGAGTGCAACTTGCTTCTTATCTCTCATGCATAAACAAATTGGTATATAATGATAACGATGTTATTCGAGATGTGGACATTCTTAGTTAAAGATTGGTGCATATCTTTGGTACAATTATTAACGTTTTGGTAGATACCCAAGTGGACACATAATTTGATTACTTAAGAGAAAACCAAGAGAATTATGGGTGGGGGGCGTATGATCTGATTCCACGAGAAGGTTGAACTTTGGACCAATCAGCTAATATACATATCAGCATCTTACCAATGGTTAATGTGTTTGTTTCATGTAGACATCTATTTGAAGTTTACTTCTTGTTTGGTTTGAATTTAAAAATGTATTTTATTTAAATTATGTAGAAATATGTTTACAAAGTAAGAGTAATTTCAGTTGGTATTGATATTTTTGTCAACATGTCAAATCAGGTGGATGGGCAAACTCGTTTTTAGACAGTGGGGAATTGGCCAAGCGAGGCAATATGAACCGACCGAAGCAACCTTGGCCCAGCGGCTCAGGTTACCTCGATAACGGTCAGATCCCAACGGCTCTCACTTCTCTCCCTATAAATTCAACCAATTTCAAATCCAAAATCACACCTTCTCCATTCAAAAAATATTCTACTTTCATTTAAATCTTAATCTTTCCGTCTCAAACTCTTGATCTCAATTTATGCTAAAATTTATTTAGAAAAAACAATGACCAATTCATCACAAACACAGAATACTGAATCAGGAAAGAGTTCACAAAAGCCTCGCGGCCCAAGGTTTAATCTCAATTAAGATAAAGCTATCTGCAAAGGATATGTATCATGTACGCTTGATGTTGTCAATGATGTTAGTCAACAGGATGTAACGCTTTGGAAGTAACTTTTGAATTCTTTGATAAGGAAACTCGAAATCCAAGTAAAAAGTGACTTCAACGGGTTGTCGGGTCGTTTTCATGTAATCAGCAAAGCTGTGAGCGCTTGGTAGGTGTGATGATGCAAGTGAATTTCCCAAAGAGGAAGCGGTGATACTGAAGCCGATATAGTAAGTTAGTTGCATTTCTAATTGTATTGTTGATTTTTAAAACTTTTATCAAGTTGTTATATGACTAATTTTTAAATGTTGAAACTGCAAATGCAGAAAACTCGAGAGGCATGGAAACTCAAAGAAAGTTCGAGTTTCAACTTCGAAGAATGTTTCCATATTCTCAAAGTCCTGAAACGATTTAACCCCAAATTGTTAAATGGATATCAAGTAACAAAGAAATCCCCTTACGAGACGACAAACGTTTCTCAAGGGTCTTCGTCTACTTATTCTTCACCAGAAACAGGCTCATCCCTATAACCCAACGCATGCGTATTCAAATGATAGACACGTTTTTGTGTCTTATTTGATCTCAATTTGTATATTGTTAGAACTCATTTGTATACTTATATTGTGATTTTATTGTGTTTGTAGGTATTTTTGGAGAAATAAACATTTGGGAAAAATTATCTCAAAAAGTTATTAAGACACCCAGAATTGATAAAGGCACCCATTCTTTGGTTCAGGGCACCCATTCACGAAATATCAAATCTGCGTGAATTGAAGAGAATTTGTTAGTTTAAGAAAGAAATATTATGTTACCATATTATGTGGGGTTTATAAACAAATTTTAGACGCATAATCAAAAGGGAATCATGTAAATATGGGAGGCTTGAAAATATCCCGTGAGTCAGTAAAAAAGGGGAAGAAGAAAAACTCTCGACAATTTGATTTGGTTTAAAAGCAATGAATATGTTTTATGAGATATTATCTTGAGTATACATGCAACACCATCAAAACAGATTAGAGGAAAATCAGCTCGAGTTAATTAAAAAGGAAAAAATATCGAGATTATTTCTGAGAGTTGATTCTCATTAAAGTGGAGGAATTCACGAAGATTCGGGAGCTGTGGTTTGTCTTAGTATAAATAAGGGTCGTGTAAGAATGATTGGGGGGAGGGGGGTGGGGGTGGGGCTGGAGAGGCCAGAAGCGAAAATATCAAAATCCATAAAAATGCTCGTGATGAAGAAGCTGAAGAAAACGTTGCGAAAAGGTTGAAGTTTCCGTGACCCAAAAGTTGAAGATTTTGTTGCTAAAGCTTATAACTTTGCAACATTTATCTTCATTCACAACGTTTATCTTCTGTGAAACACTTTTTCCTCTGTAACAGTGAGTCTGTAACGCTTATAAACGTTGCGAATTTCCTGTTTTTCATTATTTTCAATCCTTTTCATCATTTATAAGCATTTTGAGCCATGAATCATTATTTTGAGCAACTGATTAGTATGAGGAGATAAACCCCTTTGTTGAGGCGACGGAGGAAGCCATTGTCCCAAGAAAAGTGGTATATACTATTTTTATTGATTTTTGCAATTTCTTTTATGATTAATTGCTTTGATTAAAAATTAATTTAAGGATTTTTATTAAGTAGTTGTGATTTCATTTGATAGAGCATGCTTAGACTAGGGTTTTTGATGTTTTATGCTTTCGATTTATAATTGTTACTTTGAAAATATACTTTTGCAACATATTAGAATCACTTTAAACGTAAAGAATTGCATGAATATTGATTAGATTGAATCACTTCAATTGGTTAATGGTGAAATCCATAACCTCAGTATTTGTGAATATTTTTTTCATCTTTTGTGTATATTTTCTGTTTTAAAATTAGTTTATTAAATCTAAAATCAATCTTCACAAGTTCGAGAGTTTGAAACCCTTTTTTACCACTATATCATAAAACACATCCGTTTTTGGCGCCGCCGACGCGGACTTGTTTTTAGATTTGTTTTTAGGTTAGTTAGTTTAGTTTGATTTTTACTTTTATTTGTTCAATTTTATGTTTCTGGATATTTTTCTTTGTATTACAGGTTTTGGATCAAAAAAAATTTTGAGCCGAAGATTATATTAATTGATTAAAGACTTGGAGTCAAGGATAAATCGAAAAGAACAGAAAAAGAAGACAAGATTTTTTTTAATATTTTTTTTAGTTTTTTTTTTCTTTTTAGAAAATTGTATTATGAAATTCTTATTATTTTTTTAACTTTTTTAGGTATTTTTTTGCTTTTTATTATTTTTGGACTTTGGACTTTGGACTTTGAACTTTTGAACTTTATTATTATTTTGAAACCCTACGGAAGGGTAATTTGAATATAAACTGCAACAGGGAAGGACGACAATTACGATATTGTCTCGATCCCTCGGGTTCGTACACTGACGCAGGAGTCGATGGCCTGAGTCGACTACAACCGATTCATCCCCCGTCTGGTACGGGAGGTAAGACTCGATCAACCCACAAATCCCCTGTAAGTGGGTTTACTGTATTCCTTCGTTTGCATATATATTGAGGAACTGAATACAAATTCATTTTGGCCATATAAGACAAGGACTTGGATTTCATCACCGTTTTCTTCTTGCCTGACTTAGGAACACATTACCTACGCGAACCTAAGCCTAAATTTTGACTAGAAAGATACCTATAGGGTAACGAGCTTATTGGAAAGTCATTCAAAAGGTCTGTATTGGTTACTCTGTTAGCCTAACTTAAAGTTCAGGAAGATTATTTTAAGTTGATTCGATCCGCCTTGTAACCCAAGGAAACGTTTCCAAAGAGACAGGGTTATCAAAGCTCCTTAGATCTTATCCTGTTTCTATTCGACTTAATCTAATTCAGATAGTTCTAAGAGATTTGCTAAAACTATAACTAGTTTCCTTTTGGAAGAATAGAAGCTGATCTAGAAACAATCTAAGTGGAGTCATCATGCTTTTTGTTTGCTAGATTCAGTAGGTTTGATTTGGTTGAGTCGTCCTTGTTTGTGTATCTTCAGAACCCCATTCCTCTTAGGATTTATTTTCTTAGATTTTTTATAAATATATTAGGGGTAGTTTTTGTTAGAAAATGTCGAACTGGTATTATGAGGACCAATACAATGAATATCCGACTTAATTTCAAAATAGACATTATCCGTACTATCAACATGGTATGGATAGTAGTCGGGACCACTACCAATCTTTTGGAGGTTATTGCTCATACCAAGGTGATCCCAATTACTATTCATATACACACCCGTCTTATGAACATGAAAATGAACGAAATTCGAGTTCTTTGTCTTGGAGGGATGCCCTAAAGCATATGCGACCTAGTACTCCCTATGATGACCCAAATCTTTCTCTAGAACAATCACACGAGCAAACTAGTACTCTTTATGATCCATTTGTTTCTCTAGAGAATTCCATCAAGGAGTTGACTGAGGATACAAGAAGGTTTGTATTAAGTATGGGGGGAACAATTAGTATTCCAACTCTTTCTCCAGAAGAATCACACGAGCAGTTCCGAACTAGTACTCCTTATGATCCATTTGTTTTTCTAGAAGAATCCCTCAAGGAGTTGACTGAGAAAAAAAAAAGGTTCAGATTAGTTATGTGTGTGTGTGTGTGGGGGGTGGGGGTGGGGGGTGGGGTGGGGTGGGGGGGGATAGTAGTCCAACCCTTTCTCTAGACGAATCCCTCAAGCAAATGACTGAGAATATAAATAGATTTGCATTAAGTGTGAATGAAAGTCTTCCAAAGAATAATATTGCTCAAAATGATCTTAATTTCCAATATAGTGCTACCCTTGATGATTGTTCACCTAGTCAAGAGGACGATGATAGAATTGGTAACACTACTTATTTAGATGAGGTTCAAACATCTTCATATTATTATGATGATGAGGATAATATTGGTGAAGAACTTGAAATATACAAGCAGAGTGATCAAGAAATTGTCACTCCAATGGTGATTCATGATGATAGTGTTATTTTTAGTTCAAATCCAAATAATTTTAATGAATATTCACCTATTCAAAATGAAGAATAATTGACTAGAGATACCACTGTTTTAGACGATGTAGAATTTTCTTGTTTTGAAGCCGATAATGGTTTAGAGGAACGAGTTTATCCTGAGAATACTGTTTTAGAGTCAAGCGATTTAGAAACAATAGTCTTAGGTAACAAAGATAGACCCGTAAAGATTTTAAATATGAGTGAGGATGCACCACCTAATTATAACCTAGAAGAAGCAATTGACCATTTTCAGGAATCTGACGATCTAGAAATTAGGAAAATTCTGACTAGTCTATCTAAAGACACTGAAAACTCTAAGGTTGGTGGTGACTATCATTCTCCCTATGCTTTACCTTTAACTCTTTTAAAAGTCCCTCACTCGGGGCTTGACATTTGCACATCTACCATTTTTCAAGATTATCTTCAAACTAGATTCTCTGAGCCTATTGATGTCGAAAAAGAAATCCAGTTGTTAAAAACCCATCCTCTGGTCGATGTGGTTCACCTAGGCAATAATAGCAAGATTGACTTTGTTTTCCCACCAAAATATTTTCTTCCATATGTGGGAACGTTTGAATTTCAAATTTGTAAGTTAGTAAGTTTTGAGACTATGCCTAATTACTTTAGGAGATTAGAATCGACACATTTGCTTAAGAATGACCACCATTTTCATAGTAGTCAACGATGTGGGTCAAATCTGATTGACTTTGAGGATCTGTAATTATTCAGGTTATTATTATGAGCCTTAAATTTATTATTTGAGTTTTTCCAGACTCTACAACCTGATCCTCCAGATCCTGCTTATGAGGAAATTCAACCTAAAGAGATTTATCTAGACCTTTTCATAGAGCCCGAACCTGAACCTTAATTAGATGTAGTTGTCATAAACAAAACACTAGATATGGATAAGGTTGTACTCGGTTTGTTCACTTTCTGGGCCTGCAATAATTTCCTTCTATTTTGGATAATATTATTTTATTCATATGACTCATAATTGTTCCGACTATTGCTATATGATTTAATGAGGTGACTAATTCTTTCTTAGTCTGGCTGAAGACTTTAAACTTAGCACTTCTTGGGAGGTAACCCATGCTCATGCGACACGGTAATATCTTTCCTTAACTCCTTTCCTTCGATTGGTAACAATTTATCTTTGTTCATGATTTTAATAATTCATCTTTAGAACATTTAGGACAATGTTAGATTTAGGTTTGGGGGTAGAGTTTCAGAAAATTGATGTCAAGAAGAAACTCCAAAATTTAGAAACTTGTGAATTATTCAGGATGACACTAACCATTCTAGGTAGATGGAAACATAGCTCTTATCTATAGGAATTGGTGTGCCCAGCTAAATGGTCTATTCATATCTGGATGTACTCAGGTGTTAGAGATAACATGATAATCATTGAACAAGCATATCTCGGAATCATCATAACCATATCACTTTCAGTTTTTCTGTTTGGGGGTAAGGGAGAAACTTTTAGTGAAATATGAAACTCCAAAGTCTAGAAACTTGTGAACAATTCAGGATGAAACTAACCATTCTAGGTAGATGGAAACTTAGCTCTTTTTCTATAGGAATTGGTATGCCTAGCTACATGGTCTATTCATAAAAGGATGCCTAGCTCAGGTGTTAGAAATAATATGATAGTTGTCACCATATCTCGGAGTTTATCTCGAACATATCACTTTTTTTTTTTAATAATTTTTTGTGTCTCTCTAAGTGATTTGGTGGGGCACCAATTTGAATTGTTATCACCGCCATGATGAATTAGAGTGTTTGATATCAAGCCCCATTATTGTATTATTTAGACCATTATATAATTTTTTTCTTCGAGTATTGACACTTTGATATCAATATGTGTGTTCTCCCTGTCTCTGTCGCCTAAGCAAGCGTGGAACACAGGATCCATGAGAACTATCATATAAGATGCTGATAAGGAGCATGCACTTGGATTCATTTGATCCAATCATGTTGTCAGTATATTTAA
This sequence comes from Papaver californicum, assembly GCA_023531435.1. Classification (NCBI taxonomy): domain Eukaryota; kingdom Viridiplantae; phylum Streptophyta; class Magnoliopsida; order Ranunculales; family Papaveraceae; genus Papaver; species Papaver californicum. The sequence continues at coordinate 4,254,610 of JAJJMC010027464.1, read as the reverse complement.
AAATAATAAATAATTATTTTATTTTTAATAAACCTACCGTTGGGACCCTTGTATATACTACTTGAGTCGATATTAGAAGTAAAACCAGTGGGAGCATATCTCAATCTATTAGAATTCATCCTGGCGGCGACCTTCAGACAGATATGGGAAAGACCGTTCACCTTAGTCAACATGCGCAAACTTCATTTTGTATTTATTCATCTTCTAAATCTTTTCATGTGAATGTACTTTGATAGATTCTGAGTATCGTGGTTGAACAACTATCTAAGTAGAGTTTTGAATTCTTGTATGAATTTTAGTACGCTGAGTGAAAACTCGTGTGCAACAATTGGAAGGCAATGATTCACATAGCCAAAGAGTTTTATGCCAAATAAATAGCATGTTTAGTGTCTACCCTCGATCGTTTACAAGTAGCTAGGGTTTGGAGTAAAGGTTTTGTGGGTATATCTCTTGTAAACCCTCACCAGACAAAACTCGTCCGATAGGGACACCTATGGGTTCAAAGGCTTATTGCACTCGCTAAGTGCAATCGCGATGCCTACGAAAGTGAGTTAGGATTTATTTTTAGATTAGATTTGCTCGAGGACTAGCAAATAATAAGTTTGGGGTATTTAATAGACACATTTTTGTGTCTTATTTGATCTCAATTTGTATATTGTTAGAACTCATTTATATACTTGTATTGTGATTTTATTGTATTTGTATGTATTTTTGGAGAATTAAACAGTTGGGAAAAATTGGCTCAAAAAGTTATAAAGGCACCCACTAAATTGATAAAGGCACCCAGAATTGATAAAGGTACCTATTCTTTGGTTCAGGGCACCCACCTTGTTTGAATTTGAATTCAAAAGTTGGCGGGAAAATGATTTTCACGAAATATCAAATCTGCGTGAATTGAATTGAAGAGAATTTGTTAGTTTAAGAAAGAGATATTCTATCACCATATTATGTGGGGTTTGTAAACAAATTTTAGACGCAGAATCAAAAGGGAATCGTGTAAATATGGGAGGCTTGAAAATATCTCGTGAATCAGTAAAAAAGAGGAAGAGGAAATACTCTCGGCAATTTGATTTGGTTTAAAAACAATGAATATATTTTATGAGATATTATCTTGAGTATACATGCAACATCATCAAAACAAATTGGAGGAAAATCAACTCGAGTTAATTAAAAAGGAAAAAATATCGAGATTATTTCCGAGAGTTGATTCTCATTAAAATGGAGGAATTCATGAAGATTCGAGAGCTGTAGTTGGTCTTAGAATAAATAGAGGTCGTGTAAGAATGATTGGGGGGGGGGGGGCGGGGATCGAGAGGCCAGAAGCAAAAATATCAAAATCCTGAAAAATGCTCGTGATGAAGAAAACATTGCGAAAAGGTTGAAGTTTCCGTGGCCAAAAAGTTGAAGATTTTGTTGCTAAAGCTTTTAACTTTGCAACATTTATCTTCATTCACAACGTTTATCTTCCGTGAAACACTTTTTCCTCTATAACAGTGAGTCTCTAACGCTTATAAACGTTGCGAATTTCCTGTTTTCATTATTTTCAATCCTTTTCATCATTTGTAAGCATTTTGAGCCATGAATCATTATTTTGAGCAACTGATTAGTATGAGGAGCCAAACCCCTTTGCTGAGGCGACGGAGGAAGCCATTGTTCCAAGAAAAGTGGTATATACTATTTTTATTGATTTTGCAATTTCTTTTATGATTAATTGCTTTGATTAAAAATTGATTTAATGATTTTTATTAAGTAGTTGTGATTTCTTTTGATAGAGCATGCTTATACTAGGGTTTTTGATGTTCTATGATTTCGATTTACAATTGTTACTTTGAAAATATACTTTTACAACATATTAGAATCACTTTAAACGTAAAAAATTGCATGAATATTAATTAGATTGAATCACTTCAATTGGTTAATGGTGAAATCCATAACCTCAGTATTTGTTAATATTATATTCATCTTTTATGTACACTTTCTATTTTAAAATTAGTTTATTAAATCTAAAATCAATCTTTACAAGTTCAAGAGTTTGAAACCCTTTTCTTACCACTATATCACAAAACACATCATCCAACATGCAAATAGTAATCTTAATGTTAATGGAATTACAGAAAGATATGATGGACCAGGCAACAAAAAAGCTAAAAGGATCAGAAAGGCAGCTCAAGAAACAACTGAGTCTTCAACTTCAGATGTCAACTTCTAAGGTTTTTTTTGAAAAACAAGAAAAGACTGATATTGTAAAAATGGTAGAACACAAAAAAATATCTTCAGAAATTAGGAAAGGTCGCAAGGCTCTTTAACATAATCTTTTTAATGCTCACATGAGAAGAATCTTGGGAATGGACACGTCAAAGATGAATCAGACGCAATTGCGACTCTGGCAAAAAGAAATAAATAAAATTGAAGCACAAAAGGCACAACAATGCCCATAATCAGTTGACGTTGATTCTGATGAGGATGAGAATGACGATATAAGTAATGCCATTGTTCCACTGGATGAGTGCTAGTTTCATTTTTTTTAAATGTAATCCTTTGTTTCAATGTTTCAATTTCGAAATTTCATTTCAATTGCAGTGTTGTTTTTTCACCAATTTGATCCTCAATTTTAATATTTGATACCTAAATTACATAAATCCAATTAAAATAAAAAAAATAAAATGATTGAAATAATAACTAAAAGGTTCAGAAACTAAAACTAAATCATGTGAGAGATTGAAAGTTCACTTAGGAATGGGTGAATGAATTTCATCACGAGGAAAAATTAGAATGTAGAAAATTTATCTTCCTTATGTCAAAAAAAAGGAAGTTAGTAGGCCTCGACATTTCAGACCAATCAGTCTAGCAAGTAGATGTAGATGGTGGAATTTTGATAAAAACGAAAATTATAAATATATTTCATCCCTGTGTCATAAATATCGAATTTACAAATATGTTTCTGGTCATGTATCATAAATATCCAGCTTGTATTTCTATCTCACATTCTGCGAGAGAATTGAAAATACAGATTCCATGAATAGCTAGAGGCACTTTACCCTGATCTTATAGCAATTTTATAAATATATGTATATATACGATATCTGAGCTTCACCTGGATGAACTTTTTAGATTTTACGTACATATGCAATTCGAACTTATGCCAAGTGAAATAATCCCCCGATTGAATTTCTCGGTTTCAAGTATCAGTAGCCGCGACTTGGCCAAAATCTAGAGTTTACACAAAGTGCGCAAAACACCTAGTATGCGCCTAGGGCACAACGCCAGGTCATTTCCCATCTCCCAAGATCACAGCGCCATACCTGACACATCCCCAAGAACCATGTCAATAACCTCTTTAACTTCCAAGAGCAAGACACCAACCTCTCCATCTCCCAAGAGCACGACGCCAACCTCTCTATCTCCCAAGAGCACAACGCCAACCTCACCAGTATCCCTAAGAAGCACAATGCCGAATCCTTGCCTATTCCTCAAGAGCACAACACCAAATCATTTCATGGTCTTAAGAGCACATCACCAACTCTTTGCTGCGTTCCCAAGAGCACTGTGTAACTCATTGTCGCGTCTCCGAGGGCACACCGCCAAGATCCCAACAGTGTCCTCGAGCATCCCTTGTGTGGGCGTTCCTTGGGCATCCCTCGAGCATTCCTTGCAATGCCCTTGCGAATTTTTGCATAATCTTGACTTCGAAAACTTCCAGGCTTACCACTTCCAAACTTATTCTCTTTCCAAGCCTGGTCACTTCAAGGCTTGCTATTTCCAAGCTTGTGTCATTTCCAATCCTGCGCACTTCCAATCTTGTTCCATTTCCAAGTTTACGTATTTCTAAGCTCGCTACTTCCAATATTGTTCCATTTCCAAGGATGCGTACTTCCAATCTTGTGCCGTTTCCAAGCCTGTGCACTTCCAGGAATTCTACTTCCAAGTTTGTGCCATTTCCAAACCTGCGCACTTCCAGGCTTTCCAATTGGAAGCTTGTGCCATTTCTAAGGATGCACACATCCAGGTATTGAGAAACAATTACATGACGCTGGTCCAACCCTCTAGCACCTGATCGTTGCAACCTTCAAAATATTGGCCTTAGCACTCATACGCACATTCTTTGACATTCAAATGCGCCACTGATAGGTGCATTATTTGCACTATTTGGATACTCTAATTCATTGATTTCTTGTTAGTTTCATATCATTATGCTTTGATTTTGTTTGTTTATGAGTTTATTAGGAGTTCTGAAGTGTATTCAACCAAAGAAGAGGTTAAAGGATGGAAACAAAACTTTGGAGGCGAATTCCAGGAAGATTTACGGTTGGGTCTACTCTCAAACCCAATCGTAAAATTAATTGAAGAAACATGAAAATTTTGTCATTGCCATCTTACAGAGAATTGAAATACGAAGGCAACCCAAAAATAATGAGGTCAATCGGACATCAGATGGGGGAGTAATGATCAAAATAATGAAGTACAAAAAAGTATCCAAGAGGAATTACGGTTGGGTTTATTGGCTCGAACCCAACCGTAAACCTGGGGAATTTTGGAGCGAATTTTTGTGTCAGAGTTACGGTTAGGTTGATTGGCTCGAACCCAACCGTAAATCTGGGGGATTTTGGGTGATATTTTTATGCCAGAGTTACGGTTGGGTTTATTGGCTCGAACCCAACTGTAAATTGGGAGTTTTGGCACGTGTATGGGCTTCTAAAACATGGAAAACATGGTCCTGGAAGGATTAAGAACCTAGATTTCGTGGGTACTATATAAGGAGACATCCAAGACATTAAGAAGGACCTTTTTACACTGGAAAACACAAGGAGAACAAGAATCTAGGGTTTGCTTTACTTGCTTTCTTGATTATTTTCCATGGATTTTGAGAAATCCATGATGAACTAAACTTTTCTTATTGGTTAGAGATGTAGTCCTAAGTTGGAAAACATTTTTATTAGTTGAAGTATTCATTCTCATATGTTCATAATCTCTTCAATATCGCTTATGTTCTACCGTTTATAACGCCTTGTATGATGGATTGCTTGTTTGTTTAAGTTGTAAATTAGATGAGCATGCATTGACATCTATAGCTAAACTAGGGTTTGAGATCCGGAATTGTCAAAAGACCCTTGTTACAAGTAGTATAACATAGTTGTTAACGACGGGATGTTGCCATGCAATTATGTGTAGAAGCGTGACCTAGGTTAAATCCGAGTGGCTCTTGCGCCGGATTGCTTAGAGTAAACTCAACTCACAAATACCATTGCTTTCATTGGGTTAAACTTGAGTGGCTCTTGCGCCAAGTTATTCGTTGAAAAGGATTCAAAGAGTGGCTCTTGCGCCTTTGATGATAATATGAGTTTTTCTGGAGTAAGCCTGCGATAGGATGCTTTAGGGTTATTGATATTGAGAGTGCAAGAATGTTGAGTATGCTTTGGTTGATAACATGTTGGAAGATGGAAGATGAACTCGCTAACCAATGTTCTTTATCTCTGATATTCATTTTAATCTTTTTGCTTTAGTATAATTTAATTATAGTCACAACCAAAACCCCCTCCTGTTTACATAAGTAATCAAAAGTAATTAACAATCACCTGCCTCTCTGTGGGAACGAACTTGTTCTTATTACTATACTCTAATCTATATTAGTGAAGTAAGAACTTGAATTAATTTTGCTTGGCTTACAACCGACCCACCACTCAATGCTATTGGCTAATGGCTCCTCCGATTTATGCACCAAGCCACTGATAGCTAGTAATTGAGTATTTTTACTAAATGACTATCATCTGGCTTAAATTACTAACAATGACATCACCATTTCCACAACTAGCATTACTAGAATACGATGCCTAGATAATGCTCAAAAGTAAAGTCTATTTGATGTACTGATATACCTACTAACCTTACTAGACTCAACGCTAGTAGTTAGTTTACTCAATTAATTAACCAAAATAGTTATTCACGTGACCGCACCATCAAATCTACGAGATATCAAACATGTCACAAGGGGATACTCATTAGAGTATTGGTCTGGCGGTTTACAACCTGTGAGGTGTAACTGAACATCCACGATGAGAAGGAATTAAGTGGAACGTTACTAGATGAGGTATTTATGGATATTACGGTTCGAGAATTTTCCCAACAATAATGGTATTTTCTCCACCCTTCCACTTCTTACGAGATCAGAGTTCAACACTAATAATAGATCACTTTATCTATTTTCGAGAGGGACAAGTTAGACAACAAGTTTATCGAAGTTCATCAGATTAGCATAAAAAATTTCATCTTCTCTAGTTGAACTCTACTACATAGACTTGAGTTTTTTTGACTAGAACTCATCAAGCTCTGGTATTATCTTTCTCTTTCTCCCTCTACAAGATCAACCTTTCTTCTCCGCTGTGACTGAAGCAAGGATTGGATAACCATTTTCTTGGTTTGGGATAGCCTTGTACGATTTTGATCTCTCGTATTCATTATGATTTACACTTTCACCCTTTATCTGGGTTCCCACTGAAACAATAATACATATAAGATTTTTTCTAATATGTTAGAGGGAAGACTAAAAGTTCAATTAATTTTATTACACTAACGTGCATTCGTTAAAGGCAAGAGGATATACGAAGGAATTATAATTACAGGAGAATTTATTGATTCAAAAATAAAGGCAAAGGTTCCACGAGTGTTATGCAAACTAGATATAAAAAAATTATCTAATAATGTGATATTGGTTTGCTTGGTTAATATGCTTGCATGATATGGTTTTGGGATGAAAATGGAGAAGTTGGATTCACCGGTGCATCTGTACAACAGAATCATCAATTCTCATTAACGGAGCTCCACATCCAAATTTTAGCATCATTAGGGTTTGAGACAAGGTGTTTCACTATCACAATTTCTATTTATCCTAGTGGATGAGATACAAACAAAGATGTTGAAGAAGGTCGAACAACTTCACATACTATTTGGATTCAGTATCAACACTGCAATAAAAATGTTTCACTTAAAAATTTCTAATGACATACTAACTTTTATAGATACTAAAAATGCAATTGAGAACTTACTGATAATTTTTAAAGTGTATAAAGCAATTACAGGTCTCAAAGTGAATTTGGACAAAAACACAATGATAGGTGCATTATTTGTATTATTTGGATAATCTAATTCATTGATTTCTTGTTACTTTTCCTATCATTATGCTTTTATTTTGTTTTTTTATGAGTTTCTTAGGAGTTTTGAAGTGTATTCAACCAAAGAAGAAGAAAGGAGTTCATTACGACACGAAATGAACAAGGAAGTTAAGTTCTTCCAATGGAGAATGGCCAAAGACCAAATTCAACTCATTCAAATCCTGAAGTTCTTAATACCATTTCGAATAGAAAGAGAAGAAAAATCCAACACAAAAAGAATGAGGTCATTCAGAGTTCGTATGAGGAAGTTATGAGCAAAACAGCCGAAAGAAAATAACGAAACACTCAGCAAAATAATCTGTAGATAACATGGAAATTGAGTCTACCGATTATGGCAAGTTATCTACCGATTATGCCAAGTTTTGAACACATGATAATTCAAATTTTGAGCTCTTACAATCGGTAGATAAGGAGGGTGTCGAGTCTACCGATTATGACTCGACGTAAGCCACTTCTAAGACACGTTTTTGACTTCTAAATCAAGGAAACATGGTCCCGGAAGGATTCTAAACCCTAGAAGGAAAGGATACTTGAGTGCCAAGCATTGAAGGCTATAAAAGAAGACATTTAAGTCTCAAACAATACATCTTTAACATCTTTATATTTTATATTTCATATCTCTTAAGTAATCTCTTATCTTCTACATCAAAAACCTAGGGTTTCCCCTAAGGGGGAAACCGTTTTTCTTCTTTGTATATTTTTCATGGGTTTTAGAAATCAATGAGTAGATAAACTTTTTCTATTGGTTGGGGATGTAGTTGGAATTCCTAGACATGTAAATCAATCTGGCTGGTTAGTTTTAATGTTAATAATCTCTTTTATCGCTTATGTTCTACTGTTTATATTGCCATGTATGATTGAAGACTTGATTGTTCAAGTTGAAAATTGAATTGTCTTGTGTTTATATCTAAAGCTAGACAAGGGTTTGACATCCGGAATTGTCGAAGAACTCTAATCACAAATAGCACAACATAGTTGTTAACGATGGGATGTTGCTATACGATTATGTGTAAAAGCTTAACCTAGGTTAAATCTGTGTGGCTCTTGCGCCGGATTGCTTAGAATAACCTCAACTTACGAAGACCATTGCTTTCATTGGATTAAAATTGAGTGACTCTTGCGCCAAGTTATTCATTGAGAAGGATTCAAAGTGTGGATCTTACGTCTATGATGATACAAGGAGTTTTACCGGAGTAAGCCTGCGATAGGATGCTCTAGGGTTATTGTACGAGAAGGATTGAACGTTATCTCTAATCGATTGAATAGCTTGTTTGGTGACGGAAGATGAAACCTCTAATCAGTATATTCTCACTTTGATCTCAATTTTTATTTACTTTGTTTTTATTTTCTTTCGTTAGTTTACTTATTTTTATTCATTACAATCCCCCCTCTTGGTTACATAAGAATTCAAAGACAAATAACAATTCACAGCTCCTCGTGGGAACGATCCTTACTACCGCTATACTACTTGTTAGTAGTATTGGGAAATATCTTAATTAATTTATGCGCAAACGACAAGCACCACCACAACAATAATTATAGGAATTCATTACAAAATAAAGGACTTAGTTGTTCTTCTTCACTATAAGGTAGAAACCTTGCTCTTCAAATACCCGGGTATGCCTTTGGGTACAACAGTTAGACAAGCAATTGTATGGGAAGTGACTGAGGAAAATTTGAAGAAGAAGTTGGCTATGAGGAGAAGAAGGAACCTAAGTAAAGATAGAAAAATTGGTCTAATTAATAGTGCACTTGCATACATGCATCATTACTCCTAAAACCGAAAAGGGTGATTATTCCTTAGAATCCATCGATGTCTGCACCCGTTTGGAGAAAAAAAAAGGTGGGCTTACGAACCAAGGAAACTCTTACCATGAACTATGTCAAATGGTAGATGGTATATTTTTGACAAGGAAAAAAACTGTAAAATCGTCTCTACTCTGTAGCAGAAATATAAAATTCATATATTAGTTTCTGGTTAAGTATCAGAAATATAGAGTCTGTATTTCTATTTTATATTCCACAAGAAAATTGAGAATATAGGTTCTATTAATAGCTACGGGTACTCTATACTGATCCCGCAGCCTCTCCCTGAATATACATACATTATTAAAGCTTCACCCTGCTGATCTTTCAATATTTTGTGTATTATATGGTAAGTTTACTGTATGACTCAATATTTATTTTCTGTGTTAAATTTCCTTCGATCACTGAAATGTTAGAAGAGTCACTGGTGATGATTGCAATTCTTCTCAGACTCTCTTATCATACAATATATATATATATATATATATATATATATATATATTTAGAATAAACTTTTGTGTTATTACCTTATTCTCGAACGAATGTCGTGCTCTTAAGTGGATGTTAACTAAACCGAATAGCACAATTTGAATTTATGCCAAGTGCAATGATTCCCCAGCCGAATTCCTTGGAATCAGGTGTCAATAGTTGTCATTCGGCCAAAATTCAATGTTTTCCCAAATAAAGAATGTGCCAAGTTTCATCTAAAGCACGACGTTGGGATAGTACCAGCGCCAGGACCTACCTATCGCGTCCTCAAAAACACTACGCTGAGCTAGTCCCAGCGACAGCTACATCGGCGTCCTCAAGAACACAGCTCTGGGCTAGTCCCAACGCCATCTCTTATCTTCTTCGTCTTTGATATCATGACGCCTGGATATTCCTTGCGCTAGACCTAACTTCCGCTTCTAAGCTCCAGCTCCGCGTCCTCGAGAACTCCTTCCTTATCCGGTCCTCGAGCACTCCTTGAACATCCCTTGTACGAGCCTGTCCTTGAGAACCCTTGTGATAAGTGCATATTTTTTCTATATGTTGAGTGTTATTTCATGCTAATATTTTATTAGGTTTCTTGAATTATTGTATATTTGTTTATTTATCTTTTATTAGGTGGAATCATCCAAAAGAAGTTAATTGACACTTAATTGTGAGAGAAAAGAAGTGTTATAAAGGAAGAAGGGCCAAAGACCAAGTGGAACTTGTCCAAATCCAAGAATTCTTGTCATCATCATCTAGATAATAAAGAAACGAAGCCAATGACGAAAGAATGAAGTCATTCCGACTTCGTATGAAGAAATTATGTGTGAAACAAGCAATTAGGCTTGTCGTTTCCTCGGAACTGACAATTGAACGAGAATTTAATGGAATTGATAAAGGCGCCTTAGTTTCTAATAAGGGATGCCAATATTTAAATACTTATAAAGGCATCCGATCTTATGCTAGGGGACACCTTCTTTTTTCTTCTTTAATTCAAATTAAAAACTAGGGTTTTTGTGAGTTCGAAATTTGCTACCATCAATGGTGGGTTCACTGTGAAGTGAATGCTTGGGTTCAGTTTAGAAGTTTAATAGAAATGAGAGTTGTGCTGTTGGGTTGAATGGAGGAGATTGAGAAAACAGTTGATGGCTCGAGCTGCCATTAATGGAGAAGGATTCGAGTCGATGGTTGGCTGCTGGCAGTTGCTGTGAGATGCAAGAATCTATAATAATGGTCACTGCCAGAAAAGGTGATCAGATGGAGCTGTTGGCAGAGGATTGATGGCTGTAACGTTTATGGAAGAGATTGACGGAGCTGTGGTTACTGTCCGTTGATGGAGTTCAAATAGGTATTATCATTAATGGTGATGATAATCATTGAGTGGTTGCAGTGACTAGTGAGGCTGTTGGCTATGGCTCGAGTGATGGTTGATGGTAGCTGGCATTTGATGGAGTGATTTATGAGAGACATGCTGTGATGATCGAGAGTGGCAGAGAATAAACTTATGATGGTGATTGAATGGAAGAGAATCTCGAACTAAGATGGAAATGGAAGTGTTGTGGCAGTGAATGTTGCTGCTAGTGGCGAGAAGAGAAGGGGGTCAGAGATGATTGATGGTGGTAACTGTGAATGATGAATATAAAGTTTCGCTGGTAATTACTGGGAGATTTAGTGACGCAGTGATGATCATGAGCTTGCTGCTGGTTTTGAGAAAGGTGGAGTTTCTCGGTGAAACATGTCGTGAGATAATGCCAGTGAGGATGATTGATGGGTTGAGTCGTATTAATGAGATTGGTAGTGTTCGAAGGTGGAATAAGTGGGAAGGAGTTTCTGCAATTGTATAAAGCTTGGTCGGAACTGAATGGGAAGCTGAAGATGATGGCTTGGGAATAAAATAGAGAGTAGAGAAGTTGACGGAGCTAAGGGACTGAGTTCGCTAGAAACTCAGATAAAAAGATTTTACTCGATGGGTCGAGTAGTTAAGCCTTGTTCGAAGCAAAGAAAAAACTCAGAAGAAAATAATATTCTCAATGGGTCAGTGCCATCGAGAGAAACACTAGACGATAATAAAATTCATAAGAAAAATTTATTCTCGATGGCCAGACCCATCGAGAAAGAAAGAGAAAAAAAAGATGACGTGAAACTGGGCTGGGCCTTTACCAGCTGAGATTGAGCCCATTATTAATTTCTCACGGCTAAGGCTTGGTTCTAACCTATTTTTGACATATTTTGGTGTTTTAAAAATCTATTTCGACCGGGGTTCGAGTACGGGCACTTCTACAACTTGGGACACCTATTTAAGAGACTCTTCTAGTTATTTTTGAGATACCTATTCTTTTATCAAGCTTTTGGAGAGAAGAACACAAGAGGAAAAAGCTAGGGTTTTGGAGCGTTTTCATCACCGTAACTATTTCTTTTCTACTTTATCTTATGTATACCATGAATTTTACTACATCCATGAGTAGCTAAACTTCTTATTCATTAAGGATGAATTCTAAGTTCTAATACATGATTTAATTTAGTATAAAAATCTATTTTGATTTATTCACATGATTTTCGTTTTTTTATGCTATAAATAATGTTCATGCTTGATTGATAAATTCTTTAGGTGGCCAACTAAATTGATTTGTTAATTAATCGAATGCTAGTAACGAGTTAGGAGATAAGTGTAATAGTCAAATAACTCTTACACAAGTAGAGAACACGAGATCTTGCATAGGGATTCTGTAGAGAAATTGTGTGCATAAATAACACTAGTAAGTGGACCTTGATCTAAGAGTCTAACTGCTAGGATTAACCTATAAATTTACAAAATATAAAACATTCGACCAAATTACACCCTGAGTGATCTACTGCTAGGTGGTTTAGACGAATAAAATATGGTATTCGAGAACTTTCTTATCCAGTGATATAAGGAATTTAAAGTATAACACTGATCTAGCTATTATTCTACGGTTGGTGTAATCTGTGATTAATGAAGAATAAATGAATATACTATTTTAATGATTATTTTATAAAGAAGAAGCATTCCTCAATCATATTTCTCTCAATTGCTTGCAACCCAATTACTTTTTAGTCGTTTTTTAATTATTATAAACCTAAAAAAAACCCCCTTTGTGATGTTTGACAACTGAAATACTTGCTCTTCGTGGAAAAGAATCTTATTTACTACTATATTATTCATTATTGGAAGTAGAAGATAAGTAAAATAACTTGTGCACCTACGACACACATCACCTTGCATAGTCTTGATTTCGAGCATACCAAGATTGTGCATCTCTCCAAGGTTGTGCATCTATCCAAGCTTGTGCATCTCACCAAGCTTCATATATCTCCAACACCAGACTTCTAACTAGTCTGCGTATTTCCTAACTTGTGCGACCATCCCAACTTTCACTTCCCAAGCCTTGGTGTTGATGGTAGATTTTTTTCTAAGGATAAAGTCATAAAATCAACCTACGCCCATTACTGGGAACATAGAAATATCCGCGCATATTTCTAACCTGTATCAAAATAAGGAGTATTGTACTTCTACATACATTCTGCAGGAGAATTAAGGAAATACAGTCTTTAAAAATAGCTACAAGCCTTTTACGTTGATCCGGTAGCCTCTCTAAATTTGTATAATATTCATGCCATATCGAACTAGTATCAAGTCACATAAACTTCCACGACTGAATGCCTTGAATTTGTATCGAATGTGCATCAATTATTGAATAAAAATCAATCTGCTATTATACGTAAGAAAGTGTTATGCCTGTATGACCGACCCTCGAGGGCGCATTTTAACTCAATGTTCGGACCTCAAAGAAGCGCCAACAGCCTCAAAGGCTATGTCCAAGAAACAATGCTAGCAATTCCTTCCTATAGCGTTAACGCTAACAATGCCAGCCTATAGCGTTAACGCTGGCAATGCTAGCCTATGGAACCATGAAAATAACAGTGCCATCCTATGGCGCCGCAACTATCAGCGCCAGCCTATAACGCTACTGACTAGTGAGGATGTTGGCTATGGCTCGAGTGATGGTTGCTGGTAGCTGGTATTTGATGAAGTGATTTATGATAAATAAGATGTGATGATCGAGAGTGGCAGAAAAGAAACTTATGATGATGATTGAATGGAAGAGAATCTCGAACTGAGATGGAAATGGAGGTGCTGTGGCAGTGAATGTTGCTGCTAGTAACGAGAAGAGAAATGGTTCAGAGATGATTGATGGTGGTAACTATGAATGATGGATATGAAGTTTTGTTGGTAGTTATTGGGAGATTTAGTGACACAATGATGATCATGAGCCTTCTGCTGGTTTTGAGAAAGGTGGAGTTTCTCGGTGAAACAGGTCGTGAGATAATGGCAGTGAGCATGATTGATGGGTTGAGTTCGATGGTATTAACAAGATTGGTAGTGTTCGAAGGTGGAATCAGTGGGAAGGAGTTTCTGCAATTGTATAGAGTAATAACAAAGTGTTTCATTTATACTCAGCTTACATTCTGTCCTTGCTCTTTGTTCTTAATTCTTGTTATTACCTATTGGTCCATGTGTCTCTCTTATATGAGATACAGGATGTCTAAGTGGTCCTAGATATCACTTTTTTATCTTTCTGCATTGTAATAAATAAAGATATCTCTCTATTTAGGAAGAAGTTAATTCATTTCATTTCTATAATCATTTGTAATCACAATTATGGTATTAGAAGATCAAACTGCTTCTGCATCATTTCACCATTAACGAATTTTTTTCCTTCCAGATCTTGATTTATATCAGATTTTCAGCTTTCATTAATCAATTATCTTCATTTAGCTTTCTGTTTATCTATTCATTTCTACAAATTCAATCTTGTTCTTATCTTACGATGAATCAATAAAAATCAAGAATTTCTCAAGTTCCTCTTAATCAGATATCTAGTATTCTTTCATACAAAATCAAGGAAACAATTTTTTAATATTGAAATCGTTGATTCTTCCTCAACTCAAAAAATTTAAGGTTTTTGTTTTTTTTGATGGATCTGTTACATGTCCACCTTACATGATAAATAATATTGTAAATCCTAGTTATGCTGCATGGCATGATGATGATACTACTTTAATATTGTGGATTCAATCGTCTATTTTTGTTATTTGATAGACACATTTATTTGTCTTATTTGAGCTCATATTTATATTGCTATTACTCATTTTTTCAATTAATAATGCTATTTTATTGTATTTGTAGGTATTTTTGAAGAATAAACATTCATGGAAAAATCGGCTTAAAAAGTTTTAAAGGCACTCAGGAAAGTGTTAAAGGCACCCCCTGGATTTGGATAAAGGCACCCATGCCTTGGTTAGGGGCGCCTACCTTCTTTTCAATTCAAAAACAGATTTTGGTGGGAAAATTATTTCTTTCATTGAATCTGCATGAAGATTTTATACGTGATTTAAAGAGGTTTTGAAGGAGTAAAACAAGATTATACTCTTACCTAAAGACAAAGAGTTGTAGACGACTTCAAATCTCGTACAATTGATATTTGAAGTTAAATCAGGAAAGGGATGTTAAAAGGAAATATTCTCTCGGGTTGTAATCTCGGTAACTTTGGGATTTTCTTGTATATTGAGTTTTATGGTTCATGCTCAAGAATTTTGTGTTTGAGATGTTCTAACCTAATATTCCTGTAACCTCTCTACTTTTAGGAGGAGGATGACCAAAATCAGAGAGATGAGCTTGTTAACGAAGGAACTAGAGTTACCGTTGATTTTTATATGGATAATGTTGTCTCCCATACTGAAAATCATAAGAAAACTCCCTCTCGCATACTTGTTGAGGATGGTGCTTCCACTGGTGTAGATATACAGAACAGTGGTGTAACAGAGAACGTTTCAGTTGAGTACCTTAATGCGGGGATTAATGTTGAATTTTACTTCAATTAATTTGTCCTGAGTACTCATGTGTCGTAGGTTTCATCGTTCCATCTGTTTATGCTGATTTATAATGATCCCTCTCCCTCAGAATGAAATCTCTGGAGTCGTCCTCAAAAATCGGAAGAAGCTGTATGTGAAGCTGAGAATTCTGATCTTGACATTGCATGGCTTTGTCATCATTTATGATTTTACATGAGCGTCTTGCTGAAGTAGGTGGATTTGCAGGCTTGGATGCAGTGACCAAGGCTAGAGGTGAGGTTGAAAGGCTTTTCAGAAGTTGAAGCTTGCAACAAAGGTTCTTGAAAGGGAAGCGAAGGGACGGATCTAACCGATAGAAGATGTAATGACGCATCCTTAAGGATGCTCCATAGGGTTTTGCGCTGACCTAGGGAAGTGATGGATTTGGCTTTTGTTATTGTTTCTGTAGAGTTTTGTCTAGGACTTGGAACATAGCTTGTCCCTGGGTTAGTGCTGAGGCTAGGAATGAAGCTTGGTTTGAGGCTGATAGTGAGCATTTAATTCGTGACACTTGCTGAGAAAAAACCTTCCTCTTGACCCCTTTGTTTTGACAACACCTCATGGATGATTGGATATTGTATTGCTTACTGAACATACGACTACTCCAATATATATCTCTACGATTTATAGACCCTGAATCGGCATATGTAGTCGTCAAGATGTTTGTCATCTTTCTAGAGAAATCTTCTCAGATCTGAAAATTTATATACCCATCATACAGGGAGAATAAGGAGAAACATCCCCTAATGAAGTTGTCTTTTAGATGGCGGGAATGTATGGAAGTTGGTACTGAGGAAGTGAGACTGGATCCTCATTTCTTAGAAATTATAAAATTCTTGGGATTGTTGTATTGTTTGCTCCTTGATTGTCCTTTTTGAATGTGGATATTATCATCATCTTGATTGTTGATTATGTAGCTGTTGACGTTGATAGTCTTGGAATTGTTGATTGCTTGCAACTGGTGATGATTTTTTTTTGAGAAAGTTGTTCCATTAGGGTCTTGTGACAAGTGAGTATCGTTTTATGAGTGGTAGCCATGTCTTCTTGTGTTATGGCAAGAACTTCCTGTCTTTGCATTGGATCGACTATGTTGAATATCATTTGGGTATTCCTGGTATCTTCAACAGTTTTATTACAAGGAGGGGGTGTATATGTAGCCATATTAGTGTGAGGAGGGTAAATAGTGATAGGGGTGACTTCAGAACCGCCGGCACCAGTGTTACCATAACTGGCATTAGAAGTTGTAATCGCTCCATACCTATGATCCACCATTTGAATTGGTTGAAAATTGGATTTTGTAATCGAGAGGTTGATCTCCCGCCAATTTTTTAGGGTAAAAACAAATGTACATCAAAAGAGTACTTTCAAGTAGGTTCGAGGGATCAAGCTCAAACAGGACGAGCCTAAAATAAGAATGACCGTTCACGTCCTGCTTCGATCATAAAGGTGGAAAAGATTGGGTAGGTCTTAGGGGAAGGAAACAAAGAAGGTTGATAAAATCTCAGTGTGATGAGTAATTGTTGTGTGTGATAAAAAATGGATTATCTCTGGTATGAATCACTAATTCTGTGTATCTTAGTTCTCTCTTGTTCTTCTTTTGAATAGATAAATCCATATATTTATATTTGAAGGACACACACTGATTTCTCGTAAGTGGTGGAAGTTACAAAAGAAGTGGAAGAGTAATGATTGTGGAGATTGTAGTGGAGTCATGTCCAAAAAATAGGGAGAACTTGTATGACCACTACTCCTCATGCTCTCAACTGCCTTATAACTGTCCCACGACTTGTTACCTTTTTGTTCGTGGATATGTTTCCATAACACACGATTTCCATAGACCGGCAAACTAATACCAAAATGAGAATCCCCCCATGTGTTGTATTTGATATCTCGTGGAAATAGTGAAGTCGTGGAGTAAAAATTTTGATTAGGCCAAGTCAATGACTTGCTAAGTAGGTGAGGCAAGTTGCAAAAATCACTCATTTGGTAATCAGACTGATTAGTGGCTATGTACCATGGCATATTTTAATGGAAAGATGTTAGCTTAGAAGTGACTTGGCGTAACTCTGGAAGATTTTCGGATCCAAGGTTGTGTAAAGGTTCTTAAGGACCAATTGTGGCGCATTTAAGAATGAGGCTTGATAGATAGCCTTATACGGCTAGCGCTAGCATTAGGCTAGTATTTGAAAGTGTGGCGCGTCCTTTGAGAGAGAAGACTGGAAAAGGCAAGCACTCTGAGCTAACACAAAGTTAGCGCTTTGAGTAGAGCGTAAAAGAGTGGCATGTCTCCAAGGGACGTGACCTACATTAGGCTAGCGCTTTAAGCTCAAAGGAATAGCGAATCCCAAAGGGACGTGGCCTAAATTATCTAGCGCGTTTGAGCGCAAAGGAGTGGCACGTCCACGAGGGACGTGGTCTAAGTTGCTAGCGATGAACACTTACGAGTGGCTCGTCCCCAAAGGACGTGGCCTAAATAGCTAGCTTTTTTAGCGCTTTAGGTATGGCGCGTCCTTGAGGACGCAACCTATGTTGGCTAGCGCTGTTAGCGATTTAGGAATGTCGCATACCTGAGGGACGTGGCCTAAATAGATAGCGCTGGTTAGCACTTACCGCAAAGATCTAGTATTAGCCTAGGTGCTAGAGTAGAGAAGCTAGGGTTATCCTGTTGCTAATGCACATCGTGCTCCTTTAACGACATTGTTCTTTGATTGTGATGCATCCAAGAGGAATAACGCATAATTTAGGGAACGTCCTGAGATAAAATGCTAAAGTGGCATATTTTTTGTAGATTGAGGACATTAGATGCGCATTTGAGACTAGTTCAAGGAATTCAACTGTGGAATTTATGCGACTCGAGACTGTTTCAAATGACATAAATATTGTGAGTGTTTGAGAGGCGATAATATCAGTTTAGAATGCATATAACTATTCGTAGAGACTGTATTCTTAATACACTTGCGGAATATTAGTAGAGATACAATATTTTATGTTTTGATATAGAGCTAGAAGCATGCACACAAATATGTGCATATACTTTTATGTTCCTTATGCTAGGCAAAGGGCTATTTTTAGAATTCTAGCCCTTGTCAAAAACTCACCATCTACACCACTGACCATTAATAAGCACGTCACTGACTTTGATACTACTATCCAAGTCATGAACCTCAATAAGATCACCTTCACAACTGTATGGAACTTGTTTAAATCCTTTTGCATAAAGTTTTAGATTACTTTAAATGGGTCTGAACCAATCCCTCGTGCTGGAATATAACTTTTGCTCAGTGATTAGGGAAAATTAGGGTTTTTAGGGCATTAACGTTTTTATGGTAAATTTAAAGATTACCATCACAACTGTATGAAACTTATTGATATCCTTTTGCATAAAGTTTTAGATTAATTTAAATGGGTTTGAACCAATCCATCGTGCTGGAATATAAATTTTGCTCTAATTAGGGCAGATTAGGGCATTACCGCTTTTTTGGTAAATTTAAAGATTACCTTCACAACTGTAGGGAACTTGTTTATATCCTTTTGCATAAAGTTTTTGATTACTTTAAAAGGGTTTAAACCAATTCCTCATGCTGGAATATAATTTTTGCTCAGTAATTTGGGCAAACTAAGGCTATTAGGGCATTAACGCTTTTATGGTAAATTTAAAGATTACCTTCACGTATCGCGTGTTGTGCCACTACTCTGTCAGCGATCAATTTGACAATGCTAGCAACTTTTATGACTGGTTAAACTCTTGGTTCACTGATAACAATATGGTAGAGAACATGCCACAACTTGTGCTTGTGTCTGCTAGCATATCTGAAAAGCCAAATATGATCTTAATTATATTCAGGAAAACCAAATGTGATCTTAATTATATTTAGGAAAATTGTCTTGAATGTTAAAATAATAGTTAAAGAGTATACAACAAATCTTGTGCTCCTATTAGAGGGTCTATCATAACCAAAATCATATTCTTAACAACCTGTATTACAATAGGAATATTATACCTCATAAATAGGATAATAATAATCGTGTGCAGGATAATAGTCAATTTAGTGTTGGAATCAATCTTTGTATTATGCAAATTATTAGCTCCACTGATTTGATTGTAATCCTAATTTCTTTTACCTTTGTTGGCGCTTGCATTGGAGCAAGGGGATTCCCGGGAAAAAACCATTTCTCACAAAAATGGAATGCAACAAGGAGCAGACTTAACTTTGGGATGGGAAGGGAGATGCAGTATGTCAACATTGATTTTGAAGCACATGATGTCAATATCTTTAGAATGATCGAATATAACTATAAAAAGGTAGTACAAGAAAAGTCTCCCTCAGCAATTACCAGAGTTCACAAGAAGATGTCAGAAACGATACCTTTAAAGTTATTTTGTTTTAATAAATTACGAGTGATCCAAAATCTCAAACTTTAGCTGTTGTTAACTTAGCTAATATTGGCAACAAAAATTTCTCTGTATAATTGGCATGACCAAAATCTTAGTATTTGGAATTGTAGATGGTTAGTTTTTGACAAGGGCTATAATTATAAAATTTCCCTCTACTAAGCAACAAGAAGTATGTGTGCATATTTATGCGTATATGCTTGATATAAAATGTTGTGCTTTTTATTTATATTCCGCAAACGTATTGAGAGCATAGGTTCTATTTAAATATTCTAAATTATACTTGTAGCCTCTTCATTACTCGTAATATTTATGCCATATCGAACTAGTCTCAAGTCGCATAAATTCCACGTCGAATTCCTTGAACTTGCATCGAATGAGCATTGATGTTCTAGCAATATCTATTGAACTCGAGAGTATCTAATGCTTAAGTACTGAAATATGTTATAGCTTAATGCTTCATTCGCAACGAATGCACCTTAAATTACTTTTCTGAGCCTAAATATTCTACTTTAGCACTTTGCTTAAGTATAAGCCATAAATAATGTGCCACACTCTCTGATGCACCACAATCGAGAAGCAATGTCATAAAAGATGCAATAAACCTCTCAGTTAGGCTAACCCTATCCTTTCCTCATATAAACGCCAAGATAACACTAGCCATTCGACTTAGCATCGCATTGGCACTAGTTATCCACAATAGCGCTAATTTTTGTGGTGTAAATCCCTAGCACCTGAGAGGTGCTAACTAATACAAAATGGTATTAGCTAGTACATTTTAGCCTAACAAGGCCTTAGCCCACTTATGGTCAACTTGGCACCTCAACCTTAGCACCAAAGTGCCAGCCTTGGCTAGCGCCCTTGACTAGCGCCCTTGGCCAACGCCCTTACGCTAACGTCCTTGGCTAGCGCCCTTGGCAAACGCCCTTGTGGCTAACCCCCTTGCGCTAGCGCCCTTATGGCCAACGCCGTTGATGTGGCTAGCGCCCTTGCTTGCGCTAACACCCTTGTTGTGGCTGACGCACCTGGAAATGGCACCCTTTCCCTAGCTCCAATGCATTTCTAGCAAAACCCAAGCACCTATAAGGCTAATACGTCCTTAGCTATAATTAGCGACTTAGCCATAGGTATATTTGTGATAAAACATCACTGCTAACTATACAATTGAAGTGCTAATTTCAAACCTCCTTGGTGCTAGCTTCCTAGCCCTAGTATAATTAATATTTACCAAAATTATGCATATTGGTCTTACTTCTGAGACATTAAGACACTATCCTTTTACGTTAAGAGAGTTAACACCTTCTTATTTACGCTAAGCAGCTATTGTTAGCTTTGTTAGTTATTTTCCTCAGAAATACACCTTTTTTTTTATCAATATAGGTCCTAAATTGAATCTTATATGTATTTCAGTAGGTTCCCTTGCTCGAAGGACCCTCTACAACATTTGGCCTCAAATGCCTCTCAGAACTTACGATAAGTCACCTTTAAACTAATACTTAGCCATAAATATTCCATGTTACTTTAAAACAAGTACATGAACACTAAAATTCCCAGACTCGATATTAATCAGTCTGATTATCAATCCAGTGAGTCACACAACTTGTCACATTGACTTAGCAGGTCATTTGACTTGACTTGACTTAATGAAAACCATAGTGGCTTATAACTCCACTATTTCCACGAGATATAAATTACAACATGGGGGGATTCTCATTGGGGTATTGGTCTTGCGATCTACGACATCGTGGGTGGTTACACAACCTCCAAGAACAAGAAGGTAACAAGAAGTGGGCGGTTAGAGAGCAGTTGAGAAGATGTGGAGTAATGGTCAGACAGGTATCCCTACCTTTTTGGGAACCACCAACTAAAATCTCCACATTCATCACTTCTCCACATCATCCTAACTTCCATGACTTACGAGAATATCAGTGTGTCCTCTTTAAACTATAAATAGATGATTCTCATCTATTTGAAACAAGACAGAAACACACAACAACACAATCAGTTTGAAGAAACCAAAATGTAGAGAATCAACGATTCCTTTAAGAAGAATCCATTCTTCTTCACACACTAATGATATTTTTCAACCTTCTTTGCTTCCCTTCCTTAAGACCTACCCAAATCCTTTCCATATTTGTAATCGAAGCAGGATGTGAGCAGCCATTTATTGGTTTAGGCTCGTTCTGATTGAGCTTGAGCTCTCGAACCTACTTAAAAGTACCATTTTTTAGTATATTGTTTTTCATCCTAAAACAATTGGCGGCCACAGCGGGAGATCAACCTACAGATTATAAAGCCAATTTTTAGTTATTCAAAATGGTGAATCTTAGGTCTGGAGCAGTTACAACTCTTATTGTCGGTTCAGGTAGTACTGAAGGTGATGATTCTGATAACACCCCTATTGCTACTGAACCTCCCCGTACAGATTCTACCCATACACTCCCTCTCGGCGACGAAACCGCTGAAAACACCGAGAATACTCAAACTCTGATCAACATAGCGGATATGATGAAAATATATAAGGTCCTCGCTAGAACACAAACAGACATGGATACTACTCAGAAGGAAATACTCGCTTGTCTCAAGACCCTGACGGAGCAGACCAGGACCAGCTTTGCAACGACTGCTAGAGCGGAAACACCTGGGGCTCGAAAAGAAAAATGAGTTTATATCATTCCTGATCGACCACCACAGAGGTACCAACAATCCAATTTTGTCACCCGTGATGATATGGAGAGGCTCATACGAAACCATGGCAGGGATGACTCATCCTCGGCTCATCAACACCAACTTCCTTACCCGCCTGAAGTCCAGAGGATCCCTCTGCCAACATGATACTCTTCTCCAACTTTCTCGTTATATGAAAAAATTGAAAATTCTCGTGAGAACGTCTCTAGATCTCTCGATCCCTCGGGGGACATGAATACAATCATGTACTACGCCTCAAACATTTTCAAAGTCTCTCATTGGGAGAGCCTATACGTGGTACAACAACATTGATCCCAATAACATTTCTGATTCAGAGGACATGGTTAATGCCTTCTACAAAAAATACCTCTTCGTCTCAGTACATTTCACCCTATCAGACCTGTGAAGAATGTTCCAAAGGAATAATGAACAACTGAATGAATATGTGAAAATATTCAGAATTCAAGCCCTGAATTGTCATGATCCGAATGTGACGGAATATCAACTAGTGGAGCTCTGTATTAATGGTATGATCCCTGTTACCGTGCTATTCTCGAAAATTTACGTTTTTAGACTTTCTCCGAGGTACATGAAGCCGCAAAACGATCCGCCACAAATGCTCCCGCCCTCCTGGAGAGAACTAGGCCAGCAAGAGAAGAAATCCGTGGAGACACACGTGGGAATCGATGGCTAGTCAACAAACAGTACGACGTTCAACAATTAATTGGAGCTGTCGGTAAAGAAGGTCCCAAGAGGAAAGCTTCATTTCAACCAGAGGCCCAAAAAAAACATTCTCCTTCTCATCCGCCCTCGACACCAGTTTCAACTCAAAAATTAACTCTGCCACAAAACAACGCCAAAGCTTCACAACAACATTTACAGCCGCAACAGGAACAAGATGTTAAACCAAACATAATGTTCCTGGACTTCCCAGTCCCAATAGAAAAAGTACTCGAGCTACTCGAAACGTGGATAGAACACGATACTCTCCAGTTACCCCCTGTACGAAAGCTTCCCACATCTCAGCAGATGACGGATCCTAAATACTGTCATTATCATTGATATGTTAATCATTCGACCATCATTGTAACAATCTAAAGCGTATTTTCAAAGAAATATTGGAATCAGGAGAATTGCAACTAAAAGCTAAAGGAGTCCACAAAAATTCCTTTCCTGTCAGAAATTTCACCCTTTCTGGGAAATCAACCAACCACACATTTCAATCTCTGATGGAACGCATGTGTGAACTTCTCTATCTCTGAAGGGACAACGTGAAGACGTCTTTGCTGCCCCAAATCATGTCTTATCCGGAAAACGCCTATCCTTTGCAGAAAAGACCCGCTCCCAAGTCGAGCCCCCTTGAGGAACTTGGTCAACATGAATAACGAGAAATACGACCGGGGATATCTCAGAAAGCTCAAAAGTCTGACTCAGAATCTAAAAATCGATCAAGTAAGTCCCACTTCTCAAGCCTCTTTGCAATCAGTGATCCCATATCTTATCAGAACCCAAGAGATCTGCCTACAAAACAACCGTTTCATGGATAGAAGATGTGAATGAGGAGCCGATCCATTTCAATAATTTGTCAAATGTTAAAAAATTTCTATTACAAAGAATGAGAAGATTTGTGACTCACATGCGAGTCAAATTGCCTTCGGTAATGAGAAGAAATACAAGCAGCAATCCTTGGATGCCCAAAGAGGAGACCTCCCAGAGGAAATGATAAATCCTGGGCCATTTCGAAATGGAGACACGGTTCTGAAAGTCACTAAGAAGACACAACTTCTCACATCAGTTTCTTTGGCTATCAAAGAAGAACCCTACAAAATTATTGAGACTCTACTAGTGATCACTACAAGCTTATAAACTATGTCAAGCCAGAAGGAATAATGATTCATGGCAAGTGGCTCAATACTTGCAATACCTAAATGTTTCACCAGTTTACTCCAAATATTTCCCTATTTCATGCAATATTTATACTTCCTCTAAAATGAGTGCAATATTTCTACACTCATAGTTAGGTTTTCAAGTTTATCAATCAATTCAAATATCTCTATTCATTTCAAAAAAATAAATAAAGGAGTCTATATCTCTTCATAAATAACTTGTAAAAAAAAAAACCCCCTACCTACTCAAAATCCCAAAATAGAACCATAAATGTGCTTCATAAAGTCATACAACTAGAAAAAATCCTTGTAAGATGGCTTAATCCCTATGAAGTATTCCTTCTCCATCCTTCCAAGAGTCTCCAATGCAATATCCAACTCATACGAAAGCCTTTCAACTTCTTTTCGATCATTAGTCACCGCCTCCAGATTGGCAAACCCTCATACTTCAGCGAAATGTTCTCGCATGGCTCCCAGACAATGATGAACCTACATGACGTTGATACCAGAGCTCTCGGTGTTGTTTACAACCTCCTCGCACTCTTCGAATACGACATCAGAAACTTCATGCTAGGAGAGTGAGAACATCTCCTGTACGATGTGCAACAAGTTAGATACATCTCGTTCTAAAACTCTGTAGATTCTGGAAGTATCAACAGAGAAGTGACCAAAATTCTTCCATATCCTTGTATAAAAATAAACATAAGTAGATAGAATAGCAAAGCCTCCAACACGCAAATACCCCGGGAGGGTCCTACTCGAGCCAAAGTCAATATTAATGCCTGCACCAGGATGCTCGATGGAAGCACTGCAAGCATAAGTCTTCTCAATACTTTCAGTAGGGGAGAGCATATCATCTACATCGGGATCAACGGTAATTATGGTTCCCTCACTAGCAAGCCCGACTCTTTGAGTTTGGCTATTCTCCCCCTAAAAAATATAGAGAAAATATGAGTAGATTGAATTAAAACGTCTCAAACGCAAAATTATTAATCATGAACCATAAAATTTATCATACATACTCATAAATATCATATACAATCATTAAAAAGTGTTATTCAACGGATTATATGGGTTGGAACAATCACAAGAAGTTTTACAAAAAACGCCTCAGAAACAATTTTCACTGCCCTTCGGAAACTTTGAAGCTGACAACAATTGGTAATGAATCTGGGTATGTCTCTCCTATAAAAATCTTTGTATATGAATCTACTACAACTTTTTGAAAGGGAGCATCAATTGGAAAAGTGAGCTAAGAGTTATGCAAAAAACGGCTAGCGGAGTCAAATATGAAAACTGTCAGGATTTTCCTGGATACTTTTTGAGTTCCACTGTTCGGTCGTTTTGATACCCTAAACAAGCTCAAATCCTGGATTTCTCCATAATTTGTTGTATGAATTTTTTTCCTAATGAATATAGAGGGGTCAATCATCCAAAACGAAGGTCATATGAATATTCTATGACGTTTTTCCCAGACACTATACTTCTGAAATTTTCTGACGACGAAAATTTACAAATACTTTGCTAATTTCGAGCACAATTATACTTATATGAGAAATTGATGAGGTCCACATGGTTTATTATTATTAAAAATAGGGAAGAACTTACTTGAGGAGGGTCCAATTTGGTGGAAGAGTCCAACACCATTTCACTTTCAATACTTGTTTCATCATCAATAATATCGGATTCAGGTTCTTCACAGATTTCTTCTGTACGAGACGTTTTTTCAAGCTCCTCCTTCCAAGACTCATGTCTTCCTTCCATGCTTATGGTGACCCCCGAAGCCTCAGGAGCGTCACTAGAGTCGAGGCAAACACTCGTGCTCACACGCTACACCAAGATAAGAAAATGTGTGTATTATGAACTATGAATGCACAAGAAAGTGAGAATGCCAGGAAAAATACTTACATTCTTGCGAGGGTCGATCTTACTTCCAGAGAGAATCATCCTTGGTCCTTGCCTTCCAGACTGGGAACTACTCATATCAACAGAAGCAACGTTCATCCGAGGGTGAACAACACGAGTTTAGTAGAAAAGGCGAAAAATCACAAAAGTCATGTTTTTAGAATTAAGAAGTCAAAGAAAATACCTTTACCTCCTGAGACGCGTCAATAATTAGCTTTTGCTTGACCTTAGAAGATCGCAACAAATTGGGAAACCGAACCTTGTCCTCCTTAAAAGGAGCGCCAGTCATTATTAGAGACCTAGAGAAGAATTCCTTGAAACGTCTCCTTTCAGCATTCCAGAAGCGTACATACATAGATGATGCTCGAGGCTTTCTACCCCGAATGTAGAAAGGAATGCTTATTAAGACAAACATCAAAATTCTTCTTCAATTCTGCAATGTATGGAGTTACATTGTGATCACGAGGTACTTCTTGGTAGAAACTCATCTGACGAGCCACACGATAAAATTTATATGCTTGCACCGAATAACCTTTCGAGCGAAGAGAAAGGAAATGACCTGGAGTAGATATATTCATGAAAGCATTCTGTCCAGAAGAAAATGTACTAATTTCATTCTTTGGACCCGACCAAAGAACTTCCTCGACATCTTCAGCACAAGTAGTAGGTGAAAGAAGATGTCCGTGATCAGAATCCCAAGGTATGAAGTTGACCTCACCCTGAATATCTATCAAGTCAATCAAATCGACGAGGGTATCATTCCTCCTATACCAACGGCAGATCCTTTCATATTCAATACCTCCATCAAAGTTCAAAAGCTTCGGCAAAGGTGCATATTTTGGGGAGTGCTCCTATAACAATGCTTGGAGAAACATGGTAGGGACACAAGAATCAATCTTCATAAATCCATTGGAAGTCTTCATGTCACGAACCAGTGAATCTAGATGAAAATACAAAGAACCAAGAAATAATTTACAAAGAGGGAGATACTCACCACCAGCGATTGCTACCGC
This sequence comes from Papaver californicum, assembly GCA_023531435.1. NCBI lineage: Eukaryota > Viridiplantae > Streptophyta > Magnoliopsida > Ranunculales > Papaveraceae > Papaver > Papaver californicum. Next base: position 4,227,366 of record JAJJMC010027464.1, on the reverse strand, counting down.
CAGAGAAAAAACTTGAAGCTTCAAATTGCCAATGGGAAAGTATTCAAATACGTCATCAGAAAGCCAGAGTGTCAGAAACGCCATGGTCAGAGGGTCGCTGAGAGAGGGATCATCAACATCGTCGTCACCATTCCACTAATGATCAATCCACTTCACATAATACGTGCGTTTTTGATCCTTACCCTGATGGATTTCTTCTACCTTCCTCTCCAGAGCTGTGATCATTTGTTACTCTTTAGCAGGATTTTTGACAGGAAGAGTTCCATAAATCGAAAGCTGTATCAAACTAACTACATCCTCCAGAGTAATTTTTAGTTCGTCCCAGGCACATATAACAATATGAGTTGGTCCACACCATCGTGAAGCGAAAGTCAAAAGACCTTCAACATCCTTGTAGACCTGTAGATGATCAGACAGTCTTATAACATAAAATATTCCAGACTTTCAAAATTTTGACCACTGAAGGGTCATTCAAGATCACTTTGCACCAGCTCGTCCAATTTTTCATGGGGGATTGATGTGTCTTGAACTCGATAGAAGAAGGTAAATAATCTCCTCTCTGAAAGCAAAGTCTCGAGACGGTCTCAGAAACAACACTAGGAATGGCATACTTCTCAGATTTAGGGATAAAGTTACCAATAAACCAGGAGGTATGGAGAACTCTTCAGAAATATACTCCTGAAACTTATCATGAAAATGAAGTACGCTTTCAAGAAATATAACATCGGAAATTTCTTATTTGTTCTGATCATAAAATATGCCAACATCATTATCATGCTCATTATTCATCTGCAATGCATTCAAGTTCTGTCTATATCAAAAGAGGATTGAAACCCTAGTTTTCCTAAAGTTGATAACTTAAAAAAAAAAATTAGTTGGCACATCACGAGCATAAAAATAGGGTTACAAAACTAGCTCAAACAATGACAGAATAAGAAAGCAAAAAACCCACATGCTACACTTACCTCAGCGTACTTTGGGGATTATCTCATCCAACTACAGTATGATCGAGGAAGCGTCCTCAATCAATGACGTGAACTTGGAGAAACATTCTCGGTCACTTGCGCTCACTCGGGGAGGCCTTCAGCTGGAAGCAACGTACCTGGGGAAGCGTCACGATCTCGAGGAAGAAGCCGCTGATAACAATTGAGATTCTCTTTTTAATAATAAGAAAAAAAAATAATTGGGTGAGAAGCATATATATAGGAACCAACTTGAAGAGTCCCAGTACAACTGGGGAACCTAAAAAAAAAGGAGAAAAAAGTGGCGCCAATTGCTTTCTTCTTAGCCGCGTCAATTCTTGGCCCTTCCCACCCGTGGTGACTGATATTTCAAGCAGGGACAAGGGTGCCTACTATCCCCAACTAAGTTTTATGCTAAGGGGTGCACATCTCAGTATCCCAGAAGCTAAGTATACCTTTCTCTACTCTTAAAATTTAAATTATATATATATAATTGCTAAAAGAATATTGTCACCATCTAGTGCTTACTATGTAACATTATTGTTCTTCACTAAGAAGGGGACTTAATGTAGATGGTGAGTTTTTGACAAGGGCTAGAATTATTAAATTGCCCTCTACTAAGAAACAAGAACGTATGTGTGCATATTTATACACATGATTAATATAGAATGTTATGCTTTTTATTTATATTCCACAAGCGAATTGAGAGCACAAGTTCTATCTAAATATTCTAAATTATCCGTGTAGCCTCTTCAATACTCATAATATATATGCCATATCGAACTAGTCTCAAGTCGCATATATTCCCCGATTGAATTCCTTGAACTTGCATTGAATGAGCATTGATGTTCTAGCAATATATATTGAACTCGGCAATAGCTAATGCTTAAACTATGAAATACGTTATATCTTAACACTTCATTCGCAACGAATGCACCTTAAATTACTCTTCTGAGCCTAAATATGCTACTTTAGCACTTTGCTTAAGTATAATCCACAAATAATGCCCCACTCTCTCTGATGCGTCACATTCGAGAAGCAATATCATAAAAGATGTATTGAACCTCTCATTTAGGCTAACCCTATCCTTTCCTTATATTAACGCCAAGATAGCACTAACCATTCGGCTTAGCATCGCATTGGCACTAGTTAACCACAATAGCGCTAAAAGCGCTAACTTTCCTGGCGCTAAACCCTAGCACCTGATAGGTGCTAACTAATCAAAAATGGTCTTATCTAGTACATTTTAGCCTAATAAGGACTTAGCCCACGTATGGTCAACTTGGCACATCAACCTTAGCACCAAAGTGCTAACCTTAATTTTAGCAACAAAAACGAAGCTCTTGTGGCTAACACCCTTGGATAAATCCCTTGTGCTAACGGCCTTGGCTAGCGCCCTTTTCCAACGCCCTTACGAAAACGACCTTGGCTAGCGCCCTTGGCTAGCGCCCTTGGCTAGCACCCTTGGAAAACACCCTTGTAGATAACCCCTTTGCGCTAGCGCCCTTGTGGCCAACGCCCTTGATGCTTGCGCTAGTGCCCTTGTGGCCAACGCCCTTGATGTTGCTAAGGCCCTTGCTTGCGCTAACACCCTTGTTGTGGATGAAGCCCCTAGCAATGTCACCCTTGCCATAGATCCAATACATTTCTAGTAAAACCCAATGCGCCTCTAAGGATAATACGTCTTTATCTATACTTAACGACTTGGCCACAAGTATATTTGCGATGAAACCTCACTGCTAACTATACAATTGAAATGCTAACTTCAAACCTCCTTGGTGCTAGCTTCTTATCCCTAGTATAATTAATATTTACTAAAATTTATGCATATTGATCTTACTCCAGAGACGTTAGCACACTAGACTTTTACGTTAAGAGAGTTAACACCTTCTTATTTGTGCTAAGTAGCTATTGTTATCTTTGTTAGCTACTTTCCTCAGAAATACGCCTTTCTTATCAATATAGGTCCTAAATTGAGTCTTATATGCATATCAGTAGGTTCCTTTGATCGAAGAACTCTCTAGAACATTTCGCCTCAAATGCCTCACAGACTTACAATAAGTCGCTTTTAAGCTAATACATAACCATAAATATGCCATGTTACTTTCAAACAAGTACATGACTACTAAAATTCCCATACTCGACACCAATCAATCTGATTATCAATCCAGTGAGTCACACAACTTGTCTCACTGACTTAGCAGGTCATTTGACTTGACTTGACTTAATCAAAACCATAGTGGTTTATAACTCTACTATTTCCACGAGATATCAAATACAACATGGGGGCATTCTCATTGGGGGTATTGGTTTAGCGGTCTACGACATCATGGGTGGTGACACAACCCCCACGAACAACAAGGTAACAAGAAGGGGGCGGTTACAAAGCAGTTGAGAGGACGATGAGTAGTGGTCAGACAGGTCTCCCCTACCTTTTTGGGAACCACCCACTACAATCTCCACAATCATCACCTGTCGTCCTCTTTCTAACTTCCACGACTTACGATAAAATCAGTGGATCCTCTTCAAATTATAAACAGATGATTCTCATCTATTTGAAACAAAACAGTAACACACAACAACACAATCAGTCTGAAGAAACCAAAAACTACAGAATCAACGATTTCTCTACTGAGAATCCATTCTTCTTCACACACTATTGATATTTCTCAACCTTATTTGCTTCCCTCCCCTAAGATCTACCCAATCCTTTCCATCTTTTTAATCGAAGCATGACGTGAACATCCATTTCTTGGTTTAGGCTCGTCCTGTTTGATCTTGATCTCTCGAACCTACTTGAAAGTAGCATTTTGCAGTACATTTATTTTCACCCTAAAACAAGAATCCATCAAGGGAAAACTGATAATAGTACATATAGGTTTTATTTCAGTTAAAAATAGATAAATACTAGGCATGGTACTTCAGATAGCTTTGTAGTTCTATAAGGGTCAGGTATTCTTAAAAAATGTCTAGACGTGTGTGTGCCGGGTGTTGTAGTAAAAATATTCCTACAACACTCTTCGAGATTTGTGTTGAAAGATAAAATCTTAACCGTCATATGAATTAAGATTTGTACCTGATGGATAAAATATGAACCGTTAGATGATTCACAGTATTCCTCGAGATGCGTTATTGATGATGAGGAGATTCCATCTCAGCTCTCCAATAACTCTAGCTCTCAAGTAATTGTTGATGACTGACGAAGGCCCCCCCCCCCCCCCCCACCTACAAGGACACTCCGATGCCTCAATGAGTAAGAGCTCTAAGCAGGTTTTTGTGGAGAGAAAAAGACTATAAAATGTGTACCTTTCCAGTTAGCATTCCACCTCTATTTATAGGTTGTAGAAGAATTGTATCCAGTCCGATATTCATCTGGATATATTTTGACTATGTTTCTGGACCAAATGCTCTCTAGATTCATCCTGGTCCAAACCAATTCCCTTTTTTTAGGGATCTATAACTTCCAGGTTTGAATATTTACCTGGTCTTCCCAATAACTGATTCCCCTTTTTTCTAGGGATCAATAATTTCCGGTTTTGAATATTTACCAGGTCTTCCCAATAACTGATTCCCCTCTTTTTAGGTTTGAATATTTACATGGTCTTTCAAATAATTGATTCCCCCTTTTTAGGGATCTCTAACCTCCAGGTTTGAATATATACCTGGTCATATGGTGTAAAAGGATAATTGTTGACTAGGCTATAATCATCCTTCCATATTTTTAACCCAAGGGCCCAATATTGGGTAGAATTATTGGGCTGGGGCACTTGGGCCCATATACCAAACTATATGGTACAAACATCGGGGATGCTCCATTCTAATATCAAAAGTAATTTTATTAGGAAAACTTCGAATATTTTGAGAAAAAATACATGTAAATTTAAAATTACGTTTATTCATAACTCTAATCAACAAACTAAACACTCTAATCTATCTCTCAGAAGAGAATACAACTAGCACTGGTACCGCTTACCCTCCTCCCCATTGACGGGTGACCGTGACCGCGCACTCTCATTGGTTTAGAGCGAAGTCATTCATGTGTGTTGGATGAAATTTGGTGCTATATGGTGTGTTGATGAGGGAATGTGTGGTACAGATTAAGTGGGTTGTTGTTACTTACCTTATAGATGACTCTTATAGATTACGATGTCTGGCCGCTGGATGGTCAATCTTTGGATTTAGACGACTGAAAATTTATTTAACATATTTATATCGGATTTACACATTTTCATAAAATCTCGAACCGTCGAATTTTTGGTTGAATTGAGACGTCGAATACGTTTGGGTTTTGAAAATAGCAAGTTTGATTATTTTTTGAGCATGTACATGGTTTTTGGAAGATGCATTAAGCCCAGGTTTTATTTAGGGTGTGTATTATTAATTGTTTGGAAATATTGAATTCATCCAAATTCGTGAGTTTTTAAAATGACATGTTAGGCTATTTTTGGAATATATATATATGTGGTTCTTTTAAGAATACTATATTTACTGGTGTCCAAAAAAAATGCAATTTGCTTTCATCCGTGGAATTTTAATTCCTATGTGAAATTAGCTAAGAAATAGATATTTTTATAATTATGGTGGTTCTTGGGGTCTTTTTGGAATGTCAATCTTCAAGGTGTGGCTTCCATAGAAATAAAATATTGATAAGATACATTAATTTAATGACACTGCCAAAATTGATAACTCAAATTAAATCCACTAGAGTATTTAACTTTTGTATATTACTCTGAGTTATACTTTTAAACAAAACAACAATGCCTTTATATAAACAATAAACAAAAGAAAAAATTGAAGACTAATAAATCCTACTCAAGAGAGGAAAACTGAAGACTAATAAATCCTATTCAAGAGAGGAAATCTGAAGACTAATAAATCCACTAAGAATAACATTCAAGTTTATTCAACAAAACTCCCCTGTAAACTTAAATGCTTCTACCATCCATCATGCCGATTATCTTCTTGAATCTGTCGAATAATACTTTCGGTAGCGGTTTTGTGAAGATATCCGCAACTTGATCCTGACTTTCCACATGCACCAATTCCACACTTCCTTCCTTAACATGATCTCGGATAAAATGAAACGAACATCGATGTGTTTGCTTCTTTCATGGTTCACTAGGTTCTTTGCTAACTCAATTGCTGATTTATTGTCAACTTGAATCACGGTTGCACCTTGTTGCTTTAGCTCCATCTTGCTCAATAATTTTCTAAGCCATATAGCATGACATACAAACCAAGATGCTGCAACATATTCATCTTCACAATTCGAGAGTGTTACGGTCGGTTGCTTCTTTAAAAGCCAAGTAAATGCAGTAACTCCCATAAAGAACACATATCCCGTGGTTCTTTTCCTATCGTCTATATCTCCGCACCAATCGCTGTCGGAGTAACCAACCAACTTATAATCTTCTGCTTTTGAGTAGAACAACCCGAATGACAACGTTCCTTGGATTTACCGTAAGATTCGCTTCAACGCCTTCCAATGTGAATAAACTGGATCCTCCATGAACCGACTTACAATGCCGACACTTAATGAAAGATCCGACCTTGTGCATGTGAGATAGCGAAGACTTCCTATCAAACTCCGATATTTACTCGCATCGACACGTTCTCCTCCATCGAACTTCGAAAGTTTTGCACCTGGTTCCATTGGTGTTGAAACAGGATTGCAATTTTCCATCTTGTCCTTCTTCAAAATCTCTTTTGCATAAGTCTCTTGTGATACAAAAATACATGTCTCTACTTGTCTAACCTCCACACCAAGAAAACTTCATATATCCCAAATCTGTCATTTTAAATTCCCGTGTCATTGTTCCTTTAAACTCTTTTATCATTTCATCATTGTTTCCCATAAAAATAAGATCATCAACATAAAAAGCAACAAATAACATGTTACCTCCATTCTTCTTTATGTAAAGAGCATTCTCATAGGGACATTGCTTGAACCCGTTCTCCTTGAAATATGAATCGATACGTGTATTCCATGCCTGCGGTGCTTGCTTCAACCCGTAAAGTGTCTTCTTCAATTTTAGCACCTTCTTCTCTTCTCCGACTTTTATGTACCCGGGTGGTTGTTCGATGTAGACATCTTCTTCGAGCACACCATTCAAAAATGCCGATTTGACATCCATTTGAAATATCGGCCATTTGAGTTGAGCAGCTTGTGAAATGAGTAATCAGATTGTCTCCATTCTTGCAACATGAGCAAATACTTCGTCATAGTCGATTCCTGCCTTTTGCTTGTATCCTTTCGCAACAAGTCGCGCCTTGTACCGTTCTATCTCGCCTTAAACATTCATCTTTTTCTTGAACACCCACTTCATACCAATAGGCTGACTTCCTTTCGGCAATTCTGCTAGCTCCATGTGTTGTTGCGGTCAATCTCCTTAATTTCCTCGTTCATAGTAGTTTGCCACTTCTTGTCTCACATCGCCTCTTCAAAACTGATATTTTCAGCATCTGCCAAAAGACATACAAGGTGTACCTCATTTGTTGAATCATACAAATTTTGCAAACTTCGCGTTTTGGGTTGTCGTGTTTAATCTTCATCATTGGTAGTTTCAGAGTTTTTTTGTTTGCTTGTTGATGTAACGACGGATGATTCTTCAACTTTGATGTTAACTTCTGTTGAATTGTTCCAGTCCCATTCACTTGCTTCGTTTACTTGTACATCATGACTCATCGTCACCTCTTGCTTATCGGGTCGAGTAACTTGTACCCTTTTGTCTTCTCATCATACCCAATAAAAATATACCTTTTGCTTTTGTCTTCAAGCTTCGTTCTTCGTTGATCCGGTACGTATGCATAAGCCATACTACCGAACACTTTGAGATGAGAAACTGTCAGCTTTTGTCCGCTCTATGCCTCTTGTGGTGTTTGATCATCTAACTTCACATGTGGACAACGATTCTGTACATAGATAACACACTGCACGGCTTCTGCCCATAATTCCTTTGGCATCTTCTTGCTCTTGAGCATTGATCGAACCATGTCGAGAATAGTCCGATTCTTCTTCTCGGCCACACCGTTTTGTTGAGGAGAGTATGGTGCGGTTAGAAATCTCCTTATGCCTTGCTCCTCGTAATACTCCATGAAAGTTGTCGAAGTATACTCGTCACCTCTATCAGATCGTATAACTTTGATATGTTTACCAGTTGCCTTCTCCACTATCACTTTGAACTTTTTGAACACCTCGAATGCCTCAGATTTTTCTTTCAAAAAATAAACCCAAGTTTTCCGTGAGAAATCATCTATAAAGGAAATGAAGTACCTTTTACCGCTGAAAGATTCAGGGGTGATTGGTCCACATATGTCGGTATGAATCAATTAGAGAATATGTTTAGTTCGATAATCTGCCTTCTTTTGAAACGAGGTTCTCGCTTGCTTGCCAAGTACACATTCTTCACAAAATTTGCCCTCATAGTCCATGTCCGGCAGCCCGTGCACCATGTTCTTCTTTGCTAACTTTTTTAGACCCCCATGATGTAGGTGACCAAAACGGAGATGCCACAACGACACCTTGTCTTCTACGTTGACTCGCAAACATTTTTCTCGCACGCTTCTCAAATTCAGTTTGTACATCTGATTTCTTCCCATCTCGACTCGAGCAACCAGACACCCTTGCTTATCCTTCAAGTGTAGTACCCGGTCTTCTAAGAGTATCGAGTAACCTTTCTCCATGAGTTGCCCCAAACTTAAAATGTTGGTCTTCAGATATGGTACTAATAAACATCTTGGATCGACCCTATCAAGCCATCCTTTTGTAAGTAACAAACCGTACCTTGGCCTTTGACCTCCACCTTTGATGCATCTCCAAACGACACATGAACAGCTTCAATCTTTTGCATATTTTTGAATAAGTACTCGTGACCGCACATATGGTTGCTTGCCCCTGAGTCGAGATACCACAGAGTTTCATTGTTGATGTTGTCTTCATTTTGAGCCATCAAGAGAAAACCTTTATTCTCTTCATTTTCCAAGGCCAGGTTGGTTGTTTCTTCCACCTTTTTATCGGCTCGACAATATTTTGCAAGATACCCCACTTTACCACAATTATAACATTTTTTGGAGTAAAATCCTTCGTGTAGTGACCATATTTGTGACACTTGTAGCACTCGATGTTGGAATAGTTCGATCGGCTTCCTCTTCCTCGACCGCGTTCTCTTCCACGCCAGTTTGGTTGACTCGACTGTTCCTTCTCCTTATAGTACCCTTCACGACTGCTGCGACCATTTCCACGGTTTCCACGGCCACGCCCTCTACCTCGGAAATTTTGAAAATAAAATACCTTTCGTCCTTAATTGTCGCCTTGGTTTGAAGTGTTTTCTCTAGTGTATCCTCCTTCTTTTTCTTCTTACGTTGTTCGTGTGCCTCGATAGAACCGACAAGCTCGTCGACTGTAAGCGTCGCAAGGTCCTTTGACTCTTCTATCGCGCACACAACATTCTCAAAATTTTCGGTTAAAGATCTCAAAATATTCTCCACAACTCGTGCATCGGTTATTGCTTCACCATTACGAATAAGTTGGTTTACCACGGTTTGTACATGCGTGATATAGTTAGATACAACTTCCGACTCCTTCATCTTCATGCTCTCAAACTCGCCACGAAGAGTTTGGAGACGCACTTGCTTGACTCGGTCGGCTCCTTTGAACACTTTTTCTAAAATGTCCCACGCTTCTTTTGAAGTAGTTGCACCGACAATATTCTCAAAGCCTGACTCGTCAACGGCTCGGAACAACATGTATAATGCCGTGTTATCCTTCGATCGTGTCTCTTTCAATGCCTTGTTTTGAGCCGCCGTATATCCCATGGTATTTGTTGGTTCTTCGAAACCTTCTTTGACCATCTCCCACAAATCTTGAGATCCGAGAACTTTCATTTGAATGCTCCAATTCTCATAATTCCCCTTCGTTAGTCGTGGTAGCGACATTTGACCCGTCATATTCGCCATTAGCTCTGATACCAATTTGGTAACTCAAATTAAATCCACTAGAGTATTTAACTTTTGTGTATTACTCTGAGTTATACTTTCAAACAAAACAACAATGCCTTTATATAGGCACTAAACAAAAGAAAAAAAATTAAAGACTAATAAATCCTATTCAAGAGAGGAAAACTGAAGACTAATAAATCTTATTCAAGAGAGGAAAACTGAAGACTAATAAATCCACTAAGAATAGCATTCAAGTTTATTCAACAAAAACGATTTCGATGTAAAATTTTCTAAAATACTTTAAAAAATATTTGTTTATATACCTTAGGTATAAAGGTTCCATTAATATTCACTTTGAATCGGCGTACATTCTTCGTATAGTTTGGGTTCTATTTTTATTACCATGCAATGCAGTTTAATTCCAAAACGGTTTTTATAGATTTCTTTGTGCTCAAGCGTTGCGAGTGTATATAAAGGATATACGACATGCTGCATATGCAGACACCCACCTATATCTGTGATATTGTTCTTGCGTAACAAATTGTACGTGCATTTGCTGTCTTCGGAGGGAGAACGCGGGAAAGAGGCAATTATGGCCAATGAGCATGGTAAATCCACTCCAACGTAATTATTTTGTTTATATATAATATTTGGTGTATTAATACATAGTTTTTATGTTATGTTCGTGTATGTGGAGAATCGTCCTGTAAAGATGGTTTATACTCCAGTCAAGGATCTCTGTAAGCATCGGATTAATCATAAGGTCGTGCAAGCAATGGTGCTTAAAAAGTGGAGGTTTGAAAATAAAAAGACAGGAGAGATACGGAGACTAGACCTTCATCTCATTGATCAAAGTGTAAGTAATTAGTTGTTTTGTTTTTACATTTTTAATTTTTTATAGAACTGGGCTAATCTATTGCGTATCGCTGTGCAGGGTACTCAGATGTAAGCCAGGGTGGGTAGGGATCAGGTGCAGTTATTTGAAGGGAAGTGTATGGAGGGACATGTGTATTCCATTCAGAGGTTTAGCATTGCTAAACCAGCTTCTGGTAATAGAATAGTTTCTTTTTAGTATGTAACGTGGCTAAACCGATTTTCCAAGGTGGATGAATTGACGGTTGATCTGTCGACTTTCCCTCGGGAAACATTTAATTTTATTGCTCTCGAGAATGTGGTTACACGAAGTAACGATACCACCCACTACACAGGTGAGTAGTTGTTGAATATAGGATATATTTAAAATAGGATATATATCAAATATAGGATGCTTTAAATATGGGATATACTAAACATTTTTATGGTATATCTTATATATGTAATGTCTTACTTAGCGTTCAAGTATTGTTGTAACTATATAAGGAGAAGATCTTCTTCTATTGTATACATACGAATCATAATAAAAAAAAGCTTCTTCTCAAATCTCTTATTCTTTGTATTAGTTTCTACATGGTATCAGAGCAGGTTCGATAATTGAACCTGGTTCTTTCGAATTGTTAATTAATTGAATTCCGCTGCGAATCTCAAATTAAAAGCTCAATGGGTTCCAATGATGATACAACAATGGTATCATCAAACTCAAATCCTCACATATCAAACTCAAATCCTCACATTTTTCATAACCACATCGATGCACCCTTCCCAACTGGTAGTACCCTGAATGAGAACAATTACATCCTTTGTTCGAAGGTCATGAAGATGCGTATTAATGGTCGGAAGATGTGGGGGTACATCGGTGGTACTAAAAAGAAGCCTGCAGAAGGGAGTGAAGAATATGAAAATTGGTGTTCGGAGAATGATAAAGTGAAAGGATGGTTGTGTGATTCAATGTCCACAACACTAATGAACAGGTATGTTTGTTTGGAAACTGCGAAGGAAGTTTGGGACTCTCTTGAAGCTATGTATACCGACACATCTGATGAATATCAAATCTTTGAGTTACATAGGAAGTGTTTCTCAACAAAAAAAACTGGTCGATCTCTTGCGACTTATTATGATGAATTAACATCAATTTTTCAAAAGATTGACCAGCGGAACACGGTGAAAGGAGAAAGTGTTGAGTCGATCGCCCTCCTACAAAAATATGTAGGACGTCTTAGGTTTCACATGTTCCTCTCGGGATTGGATAATATGTATGATCAAGTGCGTGGTGAAATTCTTCGAAAAGACCCTCTACTTACTTTGGAACAGTCTTACCAGACAGTACGAAGGGTATCAGTTCACAAACAGGTGATGGGAACTCAAGCACTTTTAACTGAGTCTTCAGTTATGGAACTCAACTATAAAAAGGGACAACCTCAAGGTTCCTGGAATTATCATTAAGAGACTCGACCCCTCCGCCTTGATCTTGAGTGTACCCACTGTGGAGAGAAGGGGCACACAAAACAAAAATGTTATGAAGTCATTGGGTATCCGTAATGGTGGGATTTTATAAAGCGACCAAAGAAGAACATATCTGCGAAGAAGGATGCTGCTATAAGTCCTCCTTCAGTGAATTTTTCCCAGTCAGGTATGAAAACTAAAGGTAGTGTTTCATCTGTAAATTCTTTGAATAGTACTTGGTTAATTGATACTTGTGCATCAGATCACATGGTAAATGACACTAGCATATTATCATCCATTACACCTTCAACCCAGACCTCTATATACACAGCTAATGGTGGTTCCTTTCCTATTGGAGAAGATTCCACTGACATATCTGAATCCCTGACATTAAACTCTGTCCTTATTGTTCCTGCTCTAGAGTACGATATCTTGTCTGTCAGTAGGATCACTGCTGCACTTACATGTACCGTGACGTTTTGGCTTCAATATTGTATTTTTCAGGACATAGTGACTCGGCAGGTTCTTGGTTGTGGTGTTAGAAAAGGCAATATCTACTATTTGGACATGTCTAATAGTGGAGAGCAGAGGATTCATCAGGTGAATAAAGTCGGAGGAATTGAAGAAGCAAAAGCTAATGTGTGGTTATGGCATCGGCGAATGGGACATCTCTCCCTCGGATATCTTACGAAATTAAATTCGTCGTTATTTTCAAAGTGTAGTGTTTCACAGTTTAAGTGTGATATTTGTGAACTCGCTAAAAGTCATCGTATTACCTACTCTCCAAGTTTCAATAAAAGTTCAGAACCTCTTAGTATTATTCACTCTGATGTATGGGGTCCTGCACGTATTCCTTTATTGTTTGGAGCTTATTATTTTGTGACTTTTATTGATGAGTGTACTTGTATGATGTGGGTATCGCTACTTATTCATAAAAAAGTGAAGTCTTTGAAGTATTTAAATTTTTTTATCAGATGGTTTTGACCCAATTCCAAAGGAGGATACAAGTGTATCAATCTGATAAGGGAGGAGAATTTACTAGTAATGACATGTCGAAGTTCTTGACAAATAACGACATTCGACATCAAACCTGTAATGTTGATACCCCACAGCAAAATGGGTTAGCTGAACGAATGAATAGACAGCTGTTAGAAGTTGTTCGTGCATCTCTTTTTGGAATTAATATGCCATTGAATTATTGGGGAGAGGCGTTAAAATTTGCTGCTTACTTGATAAACCGTACACCATCTTGGGTCATTGAATTTCAGACCCCTTTCCAAAAACTCCATGATCGTATCACCATCCATGCAATGATAAACCTAGAACCACGTGTTTTTGGATGTGTTGTCTTTGTTCATATACCTAAACATCAACGAGGAAAATTGGATCATTATGCTCGAAAATGTGTTTTTCTTGGATATGCTGATTTTAAAAAGGGTTATCGTTGTTATGATCCTGTGGAGGGGAAGGTGTATATCTCTTTGGATTTTTTGTTTAGAGAATTAGAGGCGTATTTTATGGGATCTTCCCTTTATGGGGAGAAACAAAATGATGGTGAAGGAAAGTTCCCCATTATTGGGGATATGTTTCAGGAACTAGAGGATTTGACAAGTAATTTGAATAGGCGCAGTAACCTAACTGATGATGAAAATGAGAGTGAAGCAGAGCAGATGAAAGGGGGAGATCAGGGTATTGAAGATGAACTTCATATGAATGGAGAGGTTCAAACGACATGGGAGATCAAGATGAAGTAGTAGAAGTTGCCCGTGACTCCAACTTTCTAACACCATCTACCGAAGCCCTACCGTAGAATGTCGAACCTCAGGTATTACCTAATCCTAACACTATTAATGATATTCAACCTAGACGTTCAGAAAGGCCTACTAAAGGTATTCCGAAATCTACTTATGAACCAGATATCAATTTTAAAGCCAAATACCCAATTTCTGATTATGTGTCTACCAATAGGTTGTCTAAGTCGTTTACATGCACTATGAATCAATTATCCTTTGTATCCATTCCTAGTAATTTGCAGGAAGCACTATCAGATCCACGATGGAAGAAATCCATGAATGAAGAGATGAATGCATTACAGAAGAATTCCACTTGGGAACTTGTTGATAAACCCCACGGATATCGTATTGTTGGGTTTCGTTGGATCTTTACTGTAAAGATGAATTCAGATGGAAGTATTGATAGGTATAAAGCCAGACTAGTTTCCAAAAGGTATACCCAGACGTATGGTGTGGATTACGAGGAGACCTTCGCCCCAGTGGAAAAGATAAACACTATTTGTGTACTAATTTCTCTTGCAGCCAATCAAGGTTGGCCATTACAACAGTTTGACGTGAAGAATGCATTTCTCAATGAAGACTTAGAAGAAGAAGTATACATGGAGTTACCACCTGGAGTCACGAAATCTGAAGGAGAAAAAGTATGCAAATTAAAAAGGGCATTGTACGGGTTAAAACAGTCGCCACGAGCTTGGTTTGGACGGTTTACGAAGAGCATGAAGGCATTTGGATATAGACAAAGTAATTCTGATCATACCTTGTTTATAAAATGGAAGTCAGGCAAGCTTACTGCTCTTATTGTTTATGTTGATGATATGGTTGTTACTGGAAACGAGTCAGTAGAAATGGAGGCACTGAAGAACTATTTGTCACGGGAATTTGAGATGAAGGATTTGGGACAGTTAAAATACTTCTTAGGCATTGAAGTTGCAAGATCAAGTCAAGGTATTTTCATGTCTCAACGAAAGTATATATTAGATCTTCTTGCAGAAACTGGGATGCTTGATTGCAAACCGGTAGATACACCGATTGAAGCAAATCATCACTTGGGAATGTTTCCAGATCAAGTTCCATGTGACAAAGGAAGGTACCAACGCTTAGTGGGAAGACTAATTTATCTCTCCCATACTCGACCGGATATTGCATATGCCATTAGCGTCATAAGTCAATTCATGCATAATCCAAGTGAAGAACATATGAAGGCGGTCTTTCGAATACTAAGGTACTTGAAGAAATCTCCGGGAAAAGGTCTCTTATTCCGGAAAGGTGGTGATATGGAAGTAATGGGATACACCGATGCATATTGGGCAGATATGACGAGCAGGAGGTCAACCTCAGGCTATTTTACGTTTGTATGTGGGAATTTGGTGACATTTAGAGCTAAGAAGCAAAAGGTTGTTGCTAGATCAAGTGAATAATTTGAGTTTCGGGGTATGGCTCATGGAGTATGTGAACCACTATGGATACGAAATATATTGAAGGATCTTGGATTTAAACTCGTGAAAGCAATGGATCTACATTGTGACAATAAAGCGGCAATTATGATTGCACATAATCCAATTTAACATGACCGTATGAAACATGTTGAAGTGGATCGGTTCTTTATCAGAGAAAATATTGACAAATGATGCATATGTTTTCCATTCGTGAAGTCGGAAGATCAACTTGCAAATATTCTTACAAAAGGAGTTTGTGGACGAATATTTAACAAAGTGATTGACAAGCTGGGAATGATTGACATCTATGCTCCATCTTGAGGGGGAGTGTTGAATATAGGATATACTTAATATAGGATATATATCAAATATAGGATACTCTCAATATGAGATACACTAAACACTCCTTATGGTATATCCTATATATGTAATGTCTTACTTAGCGTCCAAGTATTGTTGTAACTATATAAGATCTTCTTCTATTGTATACATACGAATCATAATAAAAAAAACTTCTTCTCAAATCTCTTATTCTTTGTATTAGTTTCTACAGTAGTTGGTTGATCATTTAGTTGTTCGTTGATACTAGGTTTCTATATGAGAGTAAATTGCATGTGATAAATTATTGTTAATCTTATTTTGTGTGATTCCTGTAGCTGTTATTGGAAGGCTAAATTCTGTGTCAAACGTTGTGACGAAGTCGGTAGAGGAGTGCGAAAAGATGGTTGATGTTCCGATGCGAGAAATTGTGATCGAGAATGAAAGGTAAGATATATTGTGCATGTTATGTTTTTATTTTGATATTATTTGTGGATTAGTAACGATTTTTAGAGTTGTTTTTTGTTTGTGATTATTTATGTGTTGTTTTGATTAGTGCTTTTTGTTTTTGTATTAGGGGAACTACTATGAAGGTGACTCTCCGGGGTGATTTGGATTATGTAATCAAGGATGGGTTGTTGGAAAAATCCGAGGGTGTGCATGTGATGATGATAATCACTGGATCATATGTGAAGGATCATTTGGGTAATAATTATTTTTATGTATTGTGTATGGTGTTTGGTTTTTTCTGAGTGTGTATGTTGGTAAAATTAGCCTCTGTACTACAGCTGCTTCAAGAGTATTTGTCGATTTAGATGTTCAACAAGTGCACGATTTTAGGACACTGTAAGTCGGAAGTGCTTAAGAGTCAATTACTACATATATTGTTGCATCTAATTGAGTACATCGTAATTCTTTGTTAGGCTTAACATGGAATCTGCGGAAATCAGTAGGGTTGATTTGAGGGAGGATGACAATCCATATGAAAATATGGTTACTCTATTTGATTTAACTGATATGTTGCAGTACCTGAGTAACAAGGTATTTGCGCAACACCTTCTGAATCTGATTGCATTTTGTGTTATCTTTCATATAGTTTGATATCTTATATTTTTGTAATTTAGGATACAACTCATTACTGCAAAGCAACTGTTGTTGGCTTGGTGGATGGTAAGGAATGGTAAGTGTCCCGGATACGTACCATGGTACGAATATATTGAGTACTTTGCTTTGTGTAATTGTTTTAATGATATAAATAATAAGTATTTGTGTTTTTTTGTATAGGTATCTGCTAGAGTGTCGGATAAGATGGAGAATGCAATTTTCACGGTCATAGGGCTTAACGCTGATAAAATGCTTAAGTATACTGCCGAGGAACACGTTGGGTACGAGGAACGTTGTGTGGAGGTATTTATAGATCCTCTTATGAGTTTAATGATTTATTTTTGCATATTAGATGAGAATGTATTCATTGTGTTGGTGCAAACGATTTATTGCACAGACGGGTGAACCGGGAAGAGCTATGAGGGTGTTTGATAGGATCGTGGGTGGTGTCTTTGTGTTTAAGTTAGCTACTTCAGAATACAATCTAACAAGCCAGTCGGACAATTTCAAGGTGTTGAGGGTCTACAGGAGAGCTTCTGATGAACTTGAATCTATGACTCCTTCTCCGGAAAAGGGAGGAAAGAGATGTGCTGCCAAGGAATATAGTTGGATGGCTCCACGCACACCCCAGAAGATGAAGCTGAGCAGAACTATCAGGGCGTTTAAGTAGGATGGATATTCAGTTTAATTTTTGGACTATTTGGGATCACATGTTTACTTTGTTTAGTGTTCGATGAATGTCTTTCGTTTTTATTGTTGATGTTTTTGCAACTACAAGGATAATACCTTTGACGTTGTTAGTGTTGGGTTGCAATTTAAAAAAAAATTATTTGATATTTATTTATGATTTGGTGAATTGGTTGCTCAGTTGATTTAAATTATGCAATTGTTGGTTGTTTAATTAGTTAATTTGTTTTTGAGATGGTGGTTTGGGGTCGTGTACTGGCTACAAGAATTATAGGTATTCACCAGTCCGGTCGGTGTATTTGTTTGTACGTTTTTAATACTTGGGTCGTTCTTGGTAAAAACCAGACTGTGAGAGTTGTTAGTTATCTGGACCATCGAATTTATTTGTAAGGAATAGGTATTTGTCGATGAAAACGATGGGTAGCATTTTTTTCATATTGTTTCTATCACCGGATGCTACATACGCATCTAATACATTTTATTTGGATAAGGTACAGATTTGTGGGGAGAACAGTTTGCAGAGGGAATATGACATAGATCATTTGACAGAGAACTTTCTCGAACGGTAATTATTTTTTTC
The DNA here is from genome assembly GCA_023531435.1 of Papaver californicum. Classification (NCBI taxonomy): domain Eukaryota; kingdom Viridiplantae; phylum Streptophyta; class Magnoliopsida; order Ranunculales; family Papaveraceae; genus Papaver; species Papaver californicum. The sequence continues at coordinate 4,209,230 of JAJJMC010027464.1, read as the reverse complement.
CTGTTCCTTCTTTTGTTTGTATTTGCGAGTAGGGTTTTTCGGTTTCTAATTTGTTTGTGCAGTTTAGGAGTTGGTAGGGGAGGGAGGTCCTTCTGGTCGAAATTGACATTGTCAATGGTCTCCATTGATGTTTTTTTGATGTTAATCATGGTTTGGTATTTTAGATGTTGTTCATTTGTATGAGAAGAGTTGTTGTGTTTCATTAGGCTTGAGATTAATTGTTAGAGATCATTTTAGTGTGTGCATCTTATGTTTGATCGAGCGCCACCTTTACAGAGATCCGCCGAGTCCAGGATTTTTGAAATGTATAATTTCCATGAAAGTGTGATAGGATCTGCAGGTATAAGGTTATTTGCTTTTCAGATGTTGTGTAGCTATTATTCATTCCATATCTGATTTTTAAATATCGGAAACGCGAAATGAGCAGTTGAACAACTGTTTTGGCGAGTGTTTAGGCCAAAATTCTCATCAACCTAAAACAACCAAAAATCATAGTAAAAGATCCATAAAAATGAGATAAGATAACACAAGAGATTTAACGTGGTTCGGCCATTTTTAGCCTACGTCCACGGGTAATGAAATTGGAGTTTCCATTAATCTTTCTGTTACAGTTGAAAATGAAGCAGAGGAAGCCTCTATCGAGCCTTCCTCCACCCCAAAAGTCCTCCCCTTCTTTGTTTCTAAACTTGTATTTATAAGTATAAATAATGTGATAATTATTAAAAAGCCCTTCGCCACATGTCATCAAAGTTTGTCACGTGTCGATGGTGATTCTTCTAAGCTCGCCATGTGTCCTTATCATCCTTATCTTCTAAATGATCTTTATCCAAAAGTTGGTGCGGAATTGACTTGGTCTATCGAGATTGATTTGATGCATCGGGATTGATGATGTCACTTTGGAAAATGATGACGTCGCGTCGTGCCAAGATGGACATCGGACTTGATGACGTCGGATCGGGACGTGATGACGTCGCTTAGGGATCGAACCATGACGTCGCCCCAAGAAATGATGACATAGGGATCGAACCATGACGTCGCCCCAAGAAATGATGTCATAGGGATCGAACCATGACATCGTCCCAAGAAATGATGACATAGGGATCGAACCATGACGTCGCCCTAAGAAATGATGACATAGGGATCGAACCATGACGTCGCCCCAAGAAATGATGACATCACTTCATGGGAGACTCATTTTATCCCTAACAGCGAGGAAAGGTTTATTAGAACTTTGGTTTTTAGTAGTGCTTATTCTTTGGATTTAGTTTACCAGTGTTGCCGGGTTTCGTTGAGATTATTGTAAAACCGTGATGGATTGTGTGGATAATAGATATTGTTTGGGCAAAAATTCTCATCAACCCAAAACAACCAAAATCAATCATTTGAATTCATCAAAAGGAAGAGAAATTGAATACCGATTTAACGTGGTTCAGCCATAAATGGCCTACATCCACGGGTAGTGAAGTTGAGAGGATTTTATTGATGTTTCTGGTTACAAATACAGAAAGCTCCATTGGAGCTATTGTTTTACAGTGAGATCAAGTTCCAGTCAAGAAGAAGCCGATCCCCTTTCCTGTTCTTCCCTCTTTTCTTTTAAGCCAAAATCAGAAAACTTCCAGTGATGTGGCGCCCTCAACCGTGTCCATCTGTTCATCTTTAACTCTCAAATGTTGACACGTACTCATCCCAAGTCCACCTGTTGTCCTTATCTTCTTATCCAACTATCCCTCAAACGGTCTGGTCTGGACTGGTCTGGTTGGCTTGCGGGATTGAGTTGGTCCATCGGGATTGACTTGGTCCATCGGAAATGACCGGATCGGGACAGCATGTTCGGGACAGGATGGATCGGGACAGGAAATATCGGGCACCACTTGGAACGGGAATTGCTGACGTCACTGTGAGAAATGATGACGTCACTTCGAGACATGATAACATCGGGACAAGCTGGAACGGTCAGGATGATGACGTCGCTTCGGGACGTGATGACGTCGCTTTGGGCCAAATTAGGCTTCAGACTTGATGACATCACTTCGGGAAAATGATGACATCACTTCGGGCGAACATCATTTTGTCCCCAACAACTTGCCCCCTTTTTCTTGAGAGTTGTTCGAAGAAAAAGTCTTAAGAAAATTACCACTCGTCTCGTCTGAATCATAATGTGGTTGTTGATATTGTTTATGCATTTCCATGTTATGTTGCATTTTTATCCCTGCAATTTTTTTTTTGTATATATATATATTGATCGTTAGTTTTTCACCACAAGGTTCATTTGAACCCTGGGTTGATATTTTTTGCAACGAAGCACCTCCTTCCATGGAGTTATGACATTCGAGATCCCACACATACGAAGCAAACGCGAGCCAGGGGTAAGATACAGGGTTGGTCCCGAACGTATTCTTTTTGTATCAAGACTCTTACTTAGATTCTGTGACCCAATAGTCTTATCAAGTATCAAGACTCTTTCATGGGTTCTGTTACCCAATAGTCTTATCATGTCTCCTAGCCACGGAGCTCGGTAGGAACACACGCTTAATTTATCTCGAGCATGGAGTAAATTAATGTGTCCCGTAAATTTTCTCTAGCCATTGAGCTCAGTAGGAACACACGCCTAATTTATCTCGGGCATGGAGTAAATTATGTGTGATCCATCATTTTATTAAGACTCTTACATGGGTCCCCTCTTTGGGGATGGACCCATTAGCCTTATTTCAAGACTCTTACATGAGTTCCCTCGTTGGGGATGTACCCACTAGTCTTTTCTTGTCTCATGAACGGAAAAATATCGGTAAGAAATATACCTGAAATGTAGATGAGAAGTATACTTGAAAATCATCCAGATATTACTCATTTCTCATTTCTTATTTAAGACATATCCCATATTCTTCTATATACATGAGAAGCATATATAGAAAGAAAATATGAAATATATTTTAAATAAGACATGAGAAATATCCAGATGAAATATTATTTTATTCCGAAGTAATCGTTGTTTGAGAGATCAGAAGTATACGAATGTAGAAGTATTCGCCTTCCGGAAATATTTGATGATAGGATGAAAAAAATACCCATTTTTAAATGATAATTCCTGTAGGAGCGTTCAGATTGCCGCAAGAAGTATAAGAGGTATCGCCTTTCAAAGAAGTTCAGAATAAATTGAAGTATTTACTGAATATTCTTCGTGAAGTATGAGCCATTTGAAGTATCATTTCTTGAAGGCTCATTTAAGGTATTAATTGCTGCCTTATGTTAAGAAATACAAGGCATATAACATAAAGTAGCGAAATATATTATTTCTATTTAGCATTAATAAATTACTAAAATAAAATACCTAATTAGCGTGCAGTATTTAACTCATTTCACAACTAAAAATTTGATTTCTCTATAGCATGCCCCCCAGTGCATCATTATTGCATAGCTTCCGCATCTCTGAAGTATCCTTCATAGGTATCTTCACACTTCATAAAAATGTCTTAAACATTTCATAATATTAAATGGGTACAAGCTAAAAATGATTTTCATGCTTTTAATTAAATATCACTATTAAATCTAATCAAACAAATTAGAATTTGTTCAGACTAAAAATTTATCATATTAAATCAATAGGTTTCTATCATAGATGATTATGGGATTAATTATCATTGTGCACGATATCACATGTGATTCAGATGCTATTGAAAGCAATTAATCAATAATGACAGTTTGTAATTATCGAGTAAAATATGAACAATGGATGCTAATTAAGAAATTTTCATCATCTAATAAAGTTATTCTATTGATGAATTAAATTAACTCATGCTTCTTAAATAATTAAGGTTTGTCATGATTGAATATCTAATAATGATAATTAAAAATTATTTTTAAAATTAAATTGCTACTTAAAATACGCAATTAATATTATGTTATAATTGAAAATTAAAAGCTTAAAACGATAGAGTACATTTATTATTATCGTTTAATAATACTTATAAACCTGCGGATATCCCTACCCATCTGTTCATGCTGTGATAATAATTATCTAGCTATAATAATTTAATTTAACTTATTATTGCTATAATAAAAATTATTATTATTATTATTATTATTATTATTATTTTGACAAGAGGAGCTAGCCGAGTTAGCTAATCTGACTCGGTTTAAACAGTCTTGCTCAACTGAGTTGGATCAAACTCAGTGAGTCGACTCACCGGGAAGAAAATTCGGCAGAGTCTAGTCTGTTTTCTGGGTATTCCAGCCTAATTCAGGCTATTAGAATCTGTCTTTCCCCTGCAATTGATGCATTCATTCTATGACATATACACATTAAACTCATGCCACAATTTACCCATTCTATGACAGCGGGGAGCATTACAAATAACATAAAGAGATCAGTCTTTTCTCAACTGATAATGTTAATCTAAAGCACCAACAAAATGGTCAGGTTTTAAGAATTCAAAACATACTACAACAGAAATGGGTTGAGCTAAAACAGAATTGGATTATCTACAAACTGTTCTAAAATCACAATCAGATAATCAAATAGTCAATAAGAAAATCACACAGGTGACAGACTCTAGCAAGGGGTTTAGAAGTAATATTGTTCCCTTGACAAAATATCGAAACCACAGACATTCATGGTTAACGACCATCTAACATGAATATGTTTAGTCTAATGTTGCACCATTTAAGACCATGTTGCATTTGCATATGTTAAATTTTCATTTGCAAGCAAACATTGAAAGCTTCAGAACTGATTTTCCTGTTCATGTAATTAGCTTCAAATACTATTATCATGATATGGGATTACAATTTCCAATTCTGGTTAAGCGGAAATCATTTTAAAAGTTGTTATGTATCATAGAAAACTGTAATAAACCACTGAAGTTCATCACAGACGGAATAAAATTATGCAAATGTGTTAGGATCAGGCTTGACAAAGTAAAACTTAAAACTCCAAAAAGATTTGAAGTTTGAGATAGACATTACATGCCAGTTATAACTTTCAAGCAAGTGTTAATTGAATCGTGTTAGTTCAAGCTTATCACAAATTGAGACAACTTAATTTTTCCCTAGCACGCAAGCATGATTTCACCGCAAACATGCGAGTATGTGCTTATGCTTTTAAGTAGTAAAGAAAGTTCAAGATGATATCATTCACAGATGGTAATTAAGGATCATTCTTAAGCTAAAACCACTACTCAAGGTGCAAAATGAATATTACAAGCAGACAATTGAGAAAGATAACAACCATTCTCCTTAAAAGCACCAAGTTTATAATATGATTCATTTTTCTCCATTCAAGTTTATAACCTAATCCTGCCGGTTGCACCAAATTCTCAACATTCATATTCTTTATAAACTATATCATTGTAAGACATTAAGCTTTGCATTAAGTTATTCTATAGTCAATCATTTTATCATATCAAGCATACAATCTAACAAAATTGGATTTGTATGCATATTGGAATAAAGTATGATTTATAATACTTATAATTCAAATCAACAAAATGATCACAGAAGTACTTAGCTATTTAAAGAGACTTGTTGTGAGAATTACATCATTCATGAACCTTGATTATAAAAAATCCGCTGCGAAGCCAGGCCCAATGAATCATCACACCCACTGTATACAAATTAAATGTTCCTCTCTTGCGTGAATTTGACATTAAGTATTTATGTGCTGAAGCCAATTGAGTATGTGTTGCCTTCACTTCGATTGGAAGAAGTTAAGTTGAACCGCATCACAAAGTAAATCTCTTGTCTGTGCTATCAGTACCAGGCAATTTTAAGCATGATGAGTGAGGTTATTGAACTTGCAAAAGTTGATCGTGCAACTCCTTGGCATCAGATATGTGCTACTGAAGAGAAAGACCTGGAAACTTTGATGAAAATATAGATTGCAGCTGGTGCCAGGATGATGTTGTCAGGTCTTTGAACCAGAAAATGGGATGAACCCTCCGAAGACAAGAGCTAGAGGACATGAACCTTGGTGCATTCATTTATCGCTGCAATCATGTTGGATATCGCCAACAATACTAGATATGTGAATTCTGGCAATTTGTCGAACACTAGATATGCACAACTGGAGGTGTGAAGCATTCAACATCACCTTCTCTGCAACAATCATATTTAACAGAAACCCACATTTCTAAAGAGTTTGAATTCCATTTGCAAAACTTTTGAATTGTCATTAGAAGAGAACAAAACCCTTATTAGAGAAATAGAAAAGTAAGAGTTTTTTCAGGGAAAAAAACATCAAATCTGGTTTAATCAAACTTGATTTTCAAATAAAATCATAAATTGAGAATTTAATGAAAATCAAAACTAAACTATGGGTAATGTAAATTAAGGTGTTCTTTTTATTGCAAATCTGAAGTTAGATTTTTGGTCTGGATAAAAGATTGAGATATAAGGCAAATCTCAGTGATGAACCCTAAATTTTTTTGCTGAAAATTTCATTTCGAAGTCTGAGAAAAAATGGTTGAAATCAAATTAAACAAAATCAGAAGATGTAAACTTAACTTTCCAATTCAAATTTTCTGATAGCTGAGTCGATTGAATCTTCATTTCTAGCTGTTGCTATTGATTTTCATCAATTTTTCTTTATTGTGGTGTGTGTAATTTCCAATTTCAATTAAAGAAGTTCAATTAAATTTTCGTCTCTTGTTGTTGTTGCTGTTGAAATTTGAAGTGATGAAATTGAATCTGATAGAAGGGTTTTTCAGAAGAAAACTCCTAGTCGGCGTCCGTAAAACTGCCCCCAATCTTTTGGTTTCTTCATCTGAAAAATTAAAAGATGGCAAAGGAAGATGAACCCTTCCAAAGTATCGTCCACATCTCCTAAATTTTCCAATTCAACTGAAATAGTTAGAGCAACAGCAGCACTAGGAAACCCATGAACCTAATCCCCCAGCTTTTGATTTCTTCTCCAATTAATCGTTTCTTCCATTAATCAACATCAGGTAGGATAAATCCTTTCTTCTATCCCTGTTTCTAGCGCCAAATTGTTTGGGCAGAAATTCTCATCAACCCAAAACAACCAAAATCAATCATTTGAATTCATCAAAAGGAAGAGAAATTGAACACCGTTTGGTAGCCAAAAGAATGTTGGGCATATTATGCGTGTGTTGGTTATTGGCTATGGATTGTTGTTGGAGCATGTGTGGTTCATGGGGACAGCAGTTGTATGGGATAGTTATTGTGATTGGTAGTGCCGTGTATAGTAATAGGTTCAATTGGTTGTAATAGGTTCTAAATTGGTGGTCGATGATATTCCCATTGTATTAGTGTTGTGTTTCTATATATTCGTATTCTTACTTCATATAATTTTTTGGAAATAGGTTGTTATATTAGGGTTAAATTTAAATACCTATGTAGTAAAATTTGGTATTTTTTTCTAAATCAAGATTCTATGCTGGAATTAGTTCAACTATATTCGGTAGGAATCGTTTGTTTTCTGTATACATATGCATAGCACACCTACGAAACATCCACTTACAAAATATTGGTTAGATTGTGTGTTTTGCATTACATAAATCATTATTATCATGTTCTAATTTTACGTGCATGTGAGATGTTGCTAAGTGCATAATTCACATAATTTTAGTGTCAAATCCATACTAATATTTGTTATAATTCTTGCATATTACTTGTTATTATGTTTGTTTTCTATCTTATGTCTTATATTAGGTGAATCATCCCAATGAGAGTGAAAGTGCCTACAAAATTACTAAGAAGTGAATTACTCCAAGTATTCAAGCATCCCAAAGCCAAAGAATAATAAAGGAGTCCACTGCGACATGGAATAAGCAAAAAAGTTGAAGTCTACAAGTGGAGAAGGGCCAAAGATAAAATAGCTAAGAAGTAAATTAATCTAGAACCTGGTAGTCCAGAGCTTCTGTATCTAGTGATAAAAAGAGTTTTGGGGATAACACTAATCTAAATTTTATTCTACGGTTGGTGATGAATGACTCTAACGAAAGATACATAAGTATACTACTTGAGTTAATGTTTGGTAACAGCGAATGACTCCCTAATCATCTTTCTTTCTTCTTATTTTCTTTATTGTTATTTTTAGTTAATTAGTTCACAAGCCCCCATTTTTAGTATTTATTTTATTTTTTATAATCTAAATAACCTATCAATTACACAACTCTCTGTGGGATCGATCATTACTACCACTATAATACTAGTTAATTAGTGAGAAATATATTGATTTTGTTACACTTACGACACACATCAAATTTTGGCGCCGTTGTCGGGGAGCAGTTGCTAATTGATTCGTTATTTGTTTTAGCTTGTTCTAGTAGTTTATACTTTCACGTTTTTCTTTAGTGTTTTTAGGTTTTTAGGTTTTCGTGGTGTGAACAACTAGTTGAAGGTGTTATCCGCTCGTTAAAAACGGGAGGTAAATTCTAAAAACAGGTTGTAAGTATCAATTTTAGTTATTTTTGTTTTAAGTTTTAGATTTTTGTTTAGATTTTATGTTTTATTCTTGTGAGTCGTCATGTTTCCATTCGGAAATAACATGTACGGTGCACAAGATCAATCATACAATAGCGGTAATCAATATGGTTTTCAATCTTAATGTTATGACAACTACCAACCATACCATGGGTATAATCAAACCAATCTTTTGGTTATGACCAATACCCTACGGAACCTTATGGTTATTTTCATACATACGAACAACCTTATGGTGGGTATGTAAGTGAATAATCACAAGGATGGGAGGATATTTATGTTTCTAATAATTTCTCTAGTGGTACAGATTCTACTTGTGCCAAGTTAGACGAACTCTAAAGGCTAATGGAGCAATTTATTCAATAACAAGATGAGCACAGTCGAAATTTAGATGATTTGCAACAACAACATTAACAACAATATGATTGGGAAGCACATCAAGATATTCAAAGGAATTCGAAAAAAATACGAACAAATTGCTCAACTGGGTAAAAGATAGGGATGAGGAAGAATTATGGCCTCAAAACCAAAACGATTATGAAATTCCTAAGAACGATAGAGATTATTATGTAGATGAACAAACTTCCAAAAATCCGAGTAACAATGATGAAGTTATTCCAACTCCGTATCATTATAATGATCATTCGCCTATGCAAAAGGAGGACCTTGGTATAATAGAACCATTGTTGCAAACTTTGTAATATACTCAATGCATATCAGAGTTAAAAAGAATATTCGTATTACAATATTTTTAGGCCAGTTGATTTGCAAGTAGTAGACCCGATTATTTCTTCGGTGGAGACTCATGAATATTTCCTAGGATTTGTACCAATGAAATAAGCTTTTTGGGAGAGGACTCTGATTCCGATGATGAGAGTGTTGAAGAGATAGATATTGAGAAAGAAACCAATTGAATAATGTCGTGGAAGATCCAATCGAGCTTTCCTAGGATTACAATGATGTTGACATTTCGATTGAAGCAGAAACTGATAAGGAATGGCTTTCAAAATGTTTGATAGAGGAACACGACATAAATCAGGTAAATTATTCACTGCATACCCATGACGAGGATCACGTAAAAGGTTTTTCTAATCCTTTGCATAATTCTATATCTTTTGATCCTCCTACCCCAATAGAAATAGTTCCCCAAAAGTTGTTAACACAATTTTTAAGGAGCAACCTCACTTAGGGTTTGGCTATATGTGCTACAAAAATTCTTAAGAATTATTTTGCTTCTAACTATCCACCACTATATGTATTTGATCCTAACACTGTGCAGGTTCACCGAGAGGAACCCAAAGAAGTGCATAATTCATATAATTTTAATGTCAAATCCATACTAATATTTGATATAATTCTTGAATATTACTTGTTATTATGTTTGTTTTCTACCTTATGTCTTATATTAGGTGAATCATCCCAATGAGAGTGAAAGTGGCTACAAAAGAGCTAAGAATTGAATTACTCCAAGTATTCAAGCATCCCAAAGACAATAATAAGAAAGGAGTTCATTGTGACATGGAATGAGCAAGGAAGTTGAAGTCTACATGTGGAGAAGGGCCAAAGACAAAATAGCTAAGAAGTGAATTAATCCACAATCTGGTAGTCCAGAGCTTCTGTATCCAGTGATAAAATGATTTTTGGGGATAACACTAATCCAACTTTTATTCTACGGTTGGTGATGAATGACTCTAACGAAAGATAGATAAGTATACTACTTGAGTTAACGTTTGGTAACGGCGAATGACTCCCTAATCATCTTTCTTTCTTATTATTTTCTTTATTGTTATTTTTAGTTAGTTAGTTCACAAACCCCCATTTTTAGTATTTATTCTAGTTTTGCTAATCTAAATAACCTATCAATTACACAACTCTCTGTGGGATCGATCATTACTACCGCTATAATACTAGTTAATTAGTGAGAAATATATTGATTAATTTTTTAGACTTACATCACACATCAAATTTTGGAGCCGCTGCATAGGAGCAGTTGCTAATTGATTTGTTATTTGTTTTAGATTATTTTAGTAGTTTAGAATACTTTCACTTTTTTCTTTAGTGTTTTCAGGTTTTTAAATTTTCCTGGTGTGAAAAACTAGTTGAAGGTGTTATCCGCTCGTCAAAAACGGGAGGCAAATTTTAAAAACAGGTTGTAAGTATCATTTTTAGTTATTTTTGTTTTAATTTTTAGATTTTTATTTAGATTGTGTGTTTTATTCTTGTGAGTCATTATGTTTCCATTTGGAAATAATATGTACGGTGCACAAGATCAATCATATAATAGCGATAATCAATTTGGTTTTCAATATCAATGTTATGACAACTACCAACCATACCATGGGTATAATCAAAACAAATCTTTTGGTTACGATCAATACCCTACGGAACCTTATGTTTATTTTTATACATACCAACAACCTTATGGTGGGTATGTAAGTGAACAATCAAAAGGATGGGAGTGACCTACTATTTGGTGGTTCAGACGATTAAAATCTAGTAGTCGAGAGCTTCCATATCCAGTGATTAAAGAAGTTTTGGGGATAGCACTGATCTAGCTTTTATTGTACGATTGGTGATGAATGACTCTAACGAATAAATGGCTTGAAGTGGTGCTACAATTGCGACGAATAGATTAAATCTCCCATTGAAAAATAAGCAATTCGATTTTATAAATCAGATTATATTTTTTATATCATATGTTATAAGTTTGTGTCTAACAGGTTATTATTGAGTCTTTACGTGGAAGATGATTCGGGAGTTGCGGTGTTTGTTGCTATTGGAAAATGATGCAGATGAGCAAGCTATAGTCTATTTGGAGGCTAAGGACCCGAGTGTCGTAATTTAGCTCAAGTGGGGTCCATTTTGATTGGAAACGGGCCAATGGTCAAGACATGACACGATTTCGTCTCATGGTCTTCAGTTTTTTATCCAAATTCCATCGTTTAGGACTTCAAACAGGCGTTGTTGCTATTTTAGGAAAGTTTTTGTTTTGTTAATAACTTCTTCGTTAGTAGTCCGTTTGGGTCGCCGTTTGCGGCAAATAGTTTTATTTTATCAGTAATTTCATTATTTTAGGTCGACCAAAATTTTCCAAAAATAGCAAATTAGGGTTTGAGTCGGTTTAGGGGTTTTTTCATCCTTTCTTGACCAGCAAGTTAGGGTTTTTCCCCAAGTCTATAAAAGAGTCCTCCATGTATTATTTTAAACAGTTGAATTTGATTAATAAGAATTAATTTCTTAAACTTGTTCAAGTTTAATCGATTATTATTTAAAGTCGGGAAACCGAAGTCTAAATAATTATCGTTGTTCATAGTCGATATTCCTAGGAATATTTGAAGTCTGAACAAAACCTTTCTTTTCTTTATTATCCGCTGCATTAGTTGGTATCAGAGCTGCGTCGATTCTAGGGTTGATAAGATGCCACCAAGAGTAGCAATCGGTTAGGGTCGAGGTCGATGAGGAGGTCCAGAAGGTTTAATTCCATGGAGATCTAGAGAAGAATTCATTGAGGACGTCCAAGGTTTTCTGGGTCGGTATAACCTTCGGAAGGAAGAAAAAGATGATAATGCTAACCCTTTTGCTAGAGGGCATCGTGAAGGTAGAATAAATCAACGGGAGGATTCTTATCGCTGAAAGGAAGGAATAAAAGTAGAGATCCCAGAATTTTATGGTGGTTGGAACCGGAAGAGTTTCTCTCCTGGGTGAATACAGTTGAGGAAGTATTGGAATTCAAAGAAGTACCAGAAAACCAACGAGTTTCGTTGGTAGCGACTATGTTTCGTGGGAGGGCTAATTCGTGGTGGCAACAACACAAGCTGCTAGCAGTCGTTAAGGAAAACAGAAGTTAGTATCATGGGAGAAGTTGAAGAAACACATGAGAACAAAGTTTTTGCCACATAACTACATTGGATTGATGTACCAGCAACTGCAAAACCTACGGAAGGGAGTATGTTATATAGACGATTACACCAAGGAGTTTTACCGACTACTTTCTCTTAACGACTTATCAGAGTCAGATGAGCAAAAAGTCGCTCGCTATATGGGTGGTCTCCCTCAACAATATCAGGATACACTCAACATGTTTGATTGTTGCTCTATTTCGGATGCACATCATAGAGCAAGGCATATAGAGAAACAAGTAGGGTGTAGAAGCTTAAATTGGGGTATCAATGTGGTAGCATCTCCAGCAAATAACCGTAGTACTTCAACACCTAGTACTTCTAGTAAACTTAATTCTTCGTCAACACCAAATAAAACCCCAGTTACCACTTTTGGAGGTAGGTGTAATAAGTGCGAAGAATATGGGCACAAAGCCAGTGACTGTCAAAAAGCAGAACGAGCGAATAAGGTATTTTTCACTGAAAACGACCGTGAAGAAGATGGATGGGTAACTGATTATGAAAAGGATCATGAGGATGATTATGAACCTATCGACGAAGTAGTTTCTGGAGATCAAGGAGTGAACTTTGTAGTAAGAAGAACTTGTTTCACTCCACGTAAAGATGAGGGCGACAGCTGGTTGCGTAACAATATATTCCAGTCTACCTATACGATCGAAGGAAAAATTTATCGTCTAGTTATTGATCCTGGAAGTTGCGAGAATATTTTTGATGAAGAGGTCGTGAAACGATTCAAGCTGGAAACCAAGGCACATCCACATCCATACAAGCTTTCTTGTCTTAAGAAAGGGAATGATTTAAAAGTAAACAAACGTTGCTTGATTTCTTTTTCAATTGGTAACAAATATAAAGATAAAATATGGTGCGACGTTACTAGTATGGATGCTTTTCACTTGTTATTGAGTCGTCAATGGGAGTTTGACAGGAAAAGTAGTCATGACGGATATAAGAATACCTATAATTTTTTATGGAACGACGTACATATAGTACTTTACCCAGTAAAGAGATTGCACCTACACCATCTACTGGAGAAGCTACCAATCTCTTGTCGTTTAAGTAGTTTGAAGATGAGGTAGAAGATACAGGTGAATTGTATGTGTTGATTGTCAAAGAAGAACAACAAGATGACAATAGTATTCCCATTGCATCTCAACCTTTAATTAAGGAATTTATGGATTTTTTTCCTAACGAGTTTCCGGACGAGCTACCACCTCTCAGGGATATACAACATCATATTGATCTCGTTCCTGGATCAAGTTTGCCAAATAAAACGTATTACAGAATGAGTCCTAAGGAGCATGAAGAACTTTGTCGTCAAGTGGAATATTTACTATATAAAGATTGGTCCGACAGTGTCTAAGTCCTTGTGCAGTACCAGCCTTGATGATTCCAAAGAAAGATGGAGCGTGGAGATGTGTGTTGACAGTCGAGCCATCAACAAAATCACAGTCAAATACCATTTTCCAATTCCCAGATTGGATGACTTGTTAGATCAGTTGTGTGGAGCAAAGGTGTTTAGTAAACTCGACTTGAAGAATGGGTACCATCAGATCAGAATTCGTGAAGGTGATGAGTGGAAGAATGCTTTCAGAACTCGAGAAGGATTATATGAGTGGCGGGTTATTCCATTCGGGTTGACCAATGCGCCAAGTACATGTTTCTCGATTCTTGGAATCTTTAAGAGAGCATGAATATAATCAAGTGTTGTGACTCAAAGAATTCTCCAAATATCTTATGAGGAAAGCTTACACCTGGTACAACAACATTTCTCCAAATAAAATTTATAAAAGTAATTTCTTTGTTTATAAGGAAATCACTCTCTCGGGATTGGGAAGAATATAGAGGTACAACAAGCATCCCAATGAATATGTAAAGAGGTTCAGGACACAAGCTCTCGACTGCCATGACCATAATATAACCGAGCAACAGTTGGTGAAGCTTTGCCCTAATGGTATTATTTCTGTTTATCGTGCCTTATTAGAAAATTTACGATTTCAAACCTTCTCTGAGCTACACGAGGCCGCCAAGATATCAGCAACAACTTTTCCAGCCTTCTTGGAAAGAACAAGGCCCTCCAAAGAAGAAATACGTGGATACACCCGCGGGAGTAGACGCTGATGAAGGGACCAAGAGAAAGGAACCGCCTCAATCGACATCGTAGACTAAGCGCCCCACTCGACCCCGATATTGACGCCAACACCGATTCAAGGACAAGGCTCTTCCAAGGTTCTACGTCAACCGTAATAGCCAAAGACATATCCAACGATACCGAATTTACCCTTCCCCATGGAGGAAGTTCTTGACTTGTTGGAAATTTGGATACAAGACGAAACTATCAAGTTACCTTATGTACGACGGCCTCCAACCGTCTAAGAAATATCAGAACCAAACTATTATCGCTTCCAAAGATTCGTCAACCATCCCACCAGTGAGTGCAATAGCCTAAAACGTATCTTAAGAGAAAAGATCGACTCAGGAGAATTAGACTTGGGGACTGAAGGTGTTCACACCCCCTCCCTATCAGGAGCTTCACCCTCTTTAAATACTTTGTCAACAGAACTGTCCAATCGATGATGGAGCACATGTGTGAGCTTTTTTACTTATCAAAAGCATAATGTAAATATATTTTCGTCGCCCTTAATCGTGTCATGTCCGGTAAGCGCTTACTCTTTCCCGAGAAATCTACTGTGTATCCTGAGCCTGGTCTAGAAAACATAGTATCAAGCACAACGAGAAGTATGGATGGGTACTTCTCACCAGTGCTAGCCTTAAGGATACCGAATTTGAGAAAACATTAATCGACACGGGGACCGATATCAACATCATCACCATCAAAACTATGAGGTCTACGGGAATTTCCAGGCACGAAGCTAGATACTCACCGACCGTAATTAAGAATTATGAAGGGAAGTCCATGAGCGCTTATGGATTGATCACAGTTGAGGTAAAATTGGGTGATGCCCAGACACATGGCAAG
Source organism: Papaver californicum (assembly GCA_023531435.1). Lineage (NCBI taxonomy): Eukaryota > Viridiplantae > Streptophyta > Magnoliopsida > Ranunculales > Papaveraceae > Papaver > Papaver californicum. The sequence continues at coordinate 4,193,915 of JAJJMC010027464.1, read as the reverse complement.
TTTCATATTATCAAAGAGGATCCAAGTTACGACATAGTTCTGGGAAGCCCATGGGTCCGTAGAAACAAGATGAGATCAAGTGCATCTCATTTACCGGTGCCATACCTCCAAGGCTCTCTAACAATCCATCAAATCCTGAGGATTACCTATCAGCCGAGTTCCATGGAACAATGAACCTGGATGTGAAGCAGTTGCCAGGAGAAGACGTGACATCATACGTTCACAGTTTTCGCGCACAAGTAAGTCATATTCAACCAAATTCTTTGCAATCGATGATCCCACGTCCCGTCAAAGCTTGGGGACTTGACCCGGATATCAACCCTACTCTGACTCGCCGATGTGAATGGGAAGATGATCCTTTTCAAAAGTTTATCAAATGGGTAAGGATTGTCTCTGTTAAAGATAAGAAAGTTAGTAACCCGGTTACCCAGAAGACATGTCTAGAAATTAAGGTACCTGAACCTAATTACTTCCATTCGAAGATACGGTCGAGAAAACCACTGGTTTTCCTAAAGAAGAGCTGTATCACATTATTGAAACCTTGATTGGAGGTTACCACAAGCTTGTCAATACTGACAATCTAGAAGGGGTGGTTATACATGGCAAGTGTCTTAAAACTCTCAATACTTAAACATTCTACCAACACTTCATAATATTTTCCTGTTTTACGCAATATTTGTAACTCCTCCAAAATGTTTGCAATATCTTGCATTCATACTGAGGTTTTTAATTTATTAGTCAAGCAAAGCGTTATTTATTTCTTAAATCTACTTGCAAATCATTCAAAAAATCTCTACCTACTCAAAATCCTAAAATAAAACCACAAAAAGCCATATGTCTCAGAACCTATGAAACTTAGAAAATCTAGAGAAATTACTTAAAAACTGGTTCATCACTTTCAGAGTACGCCTTCTCCACCTTCCCAAGAGTCTAAGTTTCAAGCTTTAGCTCCCAGGAAATCCTCTCAAATTCACATATAGCTTTGGTGACCGTCTCTAAGTTAGAAAACAAAACCTCCCTCCGTCAAACGCTTCTCAATAACTTCTAAGTGACGGTGAAACCATGTAACATTAAGATCAAATATTTTAGCATCTTCCAAGGCATCCTTCCAGTCTTAAAAAACTATCTCAGATATTTCTCTACGAGGAAGATAAACTATCTCATGCATAATTAGCAGTAGCTCAGCCACATTCTTCTCCAAAGTACGATAGTTTTCAGGGTTACCTACGAAGAAATGACCAAACTTCTTCCATACCTTGGTATACATCTCAACATAGGCGGACGAGACAGTGAAACTTCCAATGCACACATGTTCGAGTCGAATTCTATCAAACTTGAATTCAAAGTTAACTCCAACATTCAGGTACTCAACCAAAACAGTCTCCAGGGTTTTTAGTATCCACCACTAATTCTATTTAATTACTGAAGTGAAGCATAACTCCTGAATATTTAGAGTCACAAATATCACTGGGTCGCCCTAAGCATAGTGCATCCAAAGTTCTAAATCTAAGCATACACCATCAAATTGCGTTAGAGAGAAAATTGTACGAAACTAATTATATGTCCACAAATAATACCTGACTATTCTAAGCATACCCCATCTAAGGATTTAACCCAAGCATGAAATATCAAATAAGTAGACAAATATATTTGCAACAAGTAGATTTTCAAAATAACAATTGTATACCACATATTGCTATCAAAGTGTCAAATTTTTTTTAACCAAAATTAAAAATTCTAATGCATCCGAGCTACGACCTTATGATAATACTAAGGCCCCACCAAATCACTTAGAGAAACATAAAATTGCAAAAATAAAACAGAAAGTGATATGGTTATGATGATTCTGAGATATGCTTGTTCAATGATTATCATGTTATTTCTAACACCTGAGTGCATCCAGATATGAATAAACCATTTAGTTGGGCACACCAATTCCTATAGATAAGAGCTATGTTTCCATCTACCTAGAATGGTTAGTGTCATCATGAATTGTTCACAAGTTTCTAAATTTTGGAGTTTCTTATTGGCATCAATTTTCTGAAACTCTACTCCCAAACCTAAATTTAACATTGTCCTCAATGTTTCAAACCGTGCAACCTAGAATGGCATGCAATATAAATATAAATAATAGAGACAAATGTAAATCAAAGAGAAAGGATTGGAACGTCTCACCTGATTGATGCAAGAAAAGCAGTATTCTCTGTAACACATATCAAAAGATAGTAATAACAAAGGACACTAAAAATAAAAATAAACAAAAAGCCTAAAAGAAAATAAAAACAAGAAAATAAAAATCTACCTACTGGATATGTATAGAAAGAATCCCCATACACTAATAACCTGAAAATTTTGGGATCAACCCAAAATACAATATATACAAATGGCAGTTTTACAATCATATTATGGCGACACGGGGACACTGAAACTGTCAAAAATAAGGGATTACCCCCAAACCAAGTTTTCACTACACTGAGAAGTGCGTAAAGAACATAATATGGGGATAATATTGGGACTGGAGAAATATCAATTAGTTCATGCACAATGTCAGGAACATGAAAATCCTCTGGGTATTTGGATGCAAAGTGATCCAACAAAACTTGAGAAGCACACAATTCTAACCCTAAATTAGGTAATTTTTGGAAGTCTAGGGGTCTAGAAATAACCTCCAAATTGGGTGAATAATCTTGTGAGATCGATTCATCTATGGAATTAGGAAAATGATCTACACAATCATCCACAAGGTCATCTATATAATCTTTATGGAATTGAGAGTCACTACAAGACTGATCATCATCAGCAAATAATTTATGGCATTCCAGAACTCTCAATCTTTGTTCCAAACTAGGCGATATGTGTTTATAATACTTCTCATATACTATTAAAGGTGATTCCTCACTTACCAGAGGTGAAGCAAAAACTTCTTTATGCCGTGACTGATTCATATATTCCCGAAGTGTCATCTTAGATGACATCTACTGAGAAGGAGTCATCATCCTCGAAAAAGTACCTGAAAAGAGATACCAAAACACAAAACGAGTCAAATAGAACTAACAATCATAAAAATAAAATAAAAACAAAATATATACAAAATAAAATAAAAACCTAAACTACGATTAGAAAATCAAAAATACTAATTACAATATTCCACAACCGCTCCCCGGCAGCGGCGCCAAAAACTGATAGGATTTTAGAATACCCTATATAAATAACCGCAATCGCACGGCGTCTAACTAGTAGGAGATGACAAGTACGGGTCAAACCCACAGGGAGCGGGGACAATACTGCAATCAATATCTCTAATCAACAATAAAGAATAATATTTTTGGATTTTTAAATTTATGAATAAAATAATAAAACAAACTAAACTAATAAAATAAATCAAATGGGAGAAACAGTAACCAGGGTTTTTAGTATCCACCACTATTTCTATTTAATTACTGAAGTGAAACATAACTCCTGAATATTTAGAGTCGCAAATATCACTGGGTCGCCCTAAGCATGGTGCATCAAAAGTTCTAAGTATAAGCATACACCATCAAATTGCGTTAGCGAAAAAATTGTACGAAACTAATCATAGGTCCACAAATGATACCTGACTATTCTAAGCATACCCTATCTAAGGATTTAACCCAAGCATGAAATATCAAATAAGCAGACAAATATATTTGCAACAAGTAGATTTTCAAAATAACATTGTATACCAAAAGCATGGAACATCAAAAACCAAGGCCAAACATGTACCATCTAACGACATCACAATTGTTTAATAAAATTCAGTAAATCAAAATCATGGAATTAATCGATTCAAATCATAATAGTCTGTATCAAATAAATCGATTTAATTAATCTAAAACTTTAAGTGGTTTCAACATTAAACCCTAGCTACAAATTTAGTGAGACATGGAGATGGATTTCTTAAAATCCATAAAAAATAATAAACAGAGAGAAGAAAAAGATAAATCGTATTACCGTCGTCACCGAACTATAGATCTTCTTCTTCTTATTCTTCTTTTGTACACCTCCGGATACAGCCGTCAGACAAATCACTTTTTCACTTTCTCTCCTGCGTACTCTGACGCTTCCCTGTACACCTCCACTACTCTCAAAAACCTCAAAAGAACGCCTAAAAAGAAAGCTCCAGAGAAAGACTCCCAAAACAGAACTCCCTACTCTTCTTCAATCACCCTCCTGCTACAGCCTGACCTTACTACTGCGCCTCCACCAACCCTAGCTCTCCCAAGAAAACCTCCTAGAAAACTAAAAGAAAAAGTCAAAGAAAAAGTGTCCTTTTCACTGTTTCATCTCCTCTCTGATATACCTCACCACTTCTTCCGTAAAAACAAACAAAACTAAAGAAAAGCCTTAGACTAGATGCCTATCTCTTTCCCTTTCATACTCGGTTTCCAAAAAGAAAACCTAGTCTATCTCTACACCACTTAGTCCTTCACGTGAACCAATAGCCATCCATCACTTTCTCTTCTTTTCTAACCTCAATTTTTATCTCAACCGTACTTCCCTCACTTTCTTTTAATCATCACCAACAGCCTACACCTAAGCCAACACACTCTTGTCCCTCAATCAAAGGCCTACTCCACACCTATCTGTCTCTCTACTTCACGTCCAACCTCTGTCACCAATCCACTTACAAAAAGAAAAACCAAGCCTCATTTCATGTCCAGACTTTTACCGAACCAACCGGCTGTGTGCAGCTTTCAATGGTGATGACCACTGTAACACATGAGTGTTGTACAACGGACTAGCGATAACTATGGTATTTATGCCAATTTAGCTATAACTTTGGATTTTATGCGAACCACCTATAAAATAATAAAATGGTAAAATTAATACAATTGTGAGTATTAAAAAATATAAGTTAGAAGGTAAATATGTATGAATTACGACCCTATCAGACGGGACAATGAAACTTCCAATGCACACGTGTTCGAGTCGAATTCTATCAAACTTGAATTCAAAGTTAACTCCAACATTCAGGTACTCAACCGAAACAGTCTCCATCATATCAGCATTTTGTACAATGACACCGCTCGGAATGCTTTCTTCAACAATCACGTCATAGAGGGCTTGATTATTATTTTAAGTTAGAAAAGACACGTCACCAGCGTCACAGTTATGGTAATTTCTAATCATTCGTCTATAAGTTCATTTATCTGTTTTGGTCCGCTCCCCTTAAAAACAGAAGCATTATAGATATAATGTGTTAAAATATCTCAAGTACAAGGAGTTCAAGAATAAATCATGAAGTTTATAAAATATGTTCATTAGCAACATAAACATGCATTACAAAGTATTTTGGGTCATGGCGTATTTTTTAGAAAGGTTATGGGTCGTTTCACAAAAATGTTGTCAGAAACGTTTTTGCGCTGCCTTCTAGAAGAAATGAAAATGGAACTAATTGGTAAGGAATATGTGGGTGACCTATATACCAAATGATTCATATGGATATCTACTACAATATACTAAAAGTGCATTCCAATTGGATATTCGATCTAATAAGAGCGGCCGAAACGCTCGACCACATGACAGGTGAAAACCTATAGAATTCTAACTGAAAAGTTCGGGACTCTCGGTATCAGGTCCTTTTCACCTAGCAAACGGACTCCAAATCCGGAAAATTCTTTTTTCAAAATTTATATATTTCTCTTATATAAAGAATGATGGGTCAAACACTTCATTACGACTTTGGACGAAGATTATAAAGCCGTTACGACAAGAAGACCTGAATCTGAATTTTTATGATAATGAAAATCGCCAAAATTCTTCGTGAAATCACGTATGGTTTTACATATTTGGTGGTATAAAAAACTATAGTCATGTCATTAAGATTCTAAATCAAGAAAGTAAAGTTAACTTGGAGCTGTAAAGAGTCTAAATTCGATTCACCACCAAGTCTTTCGTCTTCAGTTTCGGATCCTTGAATTTCTTTAGTATGAAACGATTCTTCAGGCCCCTTGTCATCTTTATCTTCTTTCTCAGTGCTTCTAAAAACAACGGTGCTTCTTGACGCCAAGGTATTCATATTTCTAGTCGTTTAAGAATAGTGGTTATTCATAAAAGTCCGAATTCATCAAGTTCGACAAGACGTAAGATTCTACAACTCAGGAATTTCCAAAAGAAGCTTTAATTATAGCATAGGGTGCTAAGATACCAAGGGTAGCTGGGACACCAAACTTGAAGGACTGAATACTCAAGTCACCTTGACGATTTACGCCCCCATACTGTACAAAGATGCTTGTTAAGAAAAAAGTATGGATGTACTTCATACAGAAAGAAAAATAAAAGAAAATGCAAGACGCTTACTTTCTTATGAGGACGATCTCCACTTCCAGGCATGATTACTCGTGGTTTTTTCCCCCCAGAATAGGGAATGGAATCCGCTGCAATATCAAGCACATGGCGTTTTGGGTTCCAAAATTACAAGAAACAAATTAAACACTTAATTACTAAATACGTGATGGTGATTGAACGAAGGATGATTTGATATGCCTGTGAAAAAGTTGTGATCGAGTCACACCTTGCTCCTGAGGTAATCTTCAAATTTGGCTGAGCTGCTAACTCCTCCTTAGGATCACTGTGTACATCAGAAGGCTCACTCGACATGAATTTCTTAAGGAGAATAAGTTATGTGTCCCAGAAATAAAAATATTCATCAGTGACACATCATTTTCTATCGTCCTGGTGAAAAGGAATGCTTCGACCGGAAATGCTATGGGCACCCTCAGATGGCTGAATCATTTCTATAGAAGGCGCTCTGGTACGGAAATAAGGAGTGGACTGATCGAAGCCCATTTTTCGGGCTGCCCTATCGATAATATAACTCTGAGTGATGTAATTACCATAGTAAACAACAAGAATATACCCTGGAGTACAACTATTCATAAAAGTGGTCTCACCAACTGTAGCAATATTAATCTCACCACATGGGCCAGAGCGCAAGACAACATTAGGTTTCCAAGAAAAAGTCTCCGGTGGAATCACATACGGAAGCCTCAAACCTCAAGGTATGAAGTTCACTTTCTTCTCATTGTACATTAAACTAATAAGACTAACAGAAGAGAGTTTCTTTCCACTCAACCGATGTATTCTGGCACTCAGATAAGAAGGCCAAGCCTTTGGCGCATATTCAGGAAAATGTTCCCATAGCCAAGTTTGCATAAATATAACAGGGATAAAAAACTCTACCTTGGCATGACCATTGGAAATCCTCATGTCACAAATGAAAGTATCCAAATGAGAGTATAAGGAACCCAAAAAATATTACCAAGAGAAAGATTCTTTCCACCAGCAAGCGCAACATCAGCCGAAGTAAGCGGAGGCTTCAATTGACTTCCAGGAGAATCTTCGAATACGTCCCTAGAGAGACAAAATACGAGGAACGCATCAATGCATAAAGGATGATCACCATCGAATCCGTAAACACTTCTACTACCATTCCATCAGTAATCAACTCAAGCCGAATAATTTTTGCTATCGCAACGACGAGACTTCCGCAGCTCATCTATTTTACGAATAAGGATATCGCCATATTTCTTTTCCTGCTCAGACCATTCGACATGAATGCTACCAACAACTGGCAGATGCAACAAGACCGCCACGTTCTCTAAAGTGATTGTTAACTCACCCCAAGCGCATGTTGCTGAATGGGTTAGACCGCACCAACGAGAAATAAATACAAGTAGACCCTTCATGTCCTTATTAATTCTCAAAGTCTCGGACACTCGTACAACGTGGAATATCTTAGAATTTTCTAAAACCAGCTTCACCTGAGGATTTTTCATCATAACTTTATCCTATCCTTTTCATTTGGGTAGAGGAGTTTGAGACGCCTTAAAATCAACAAATGAAGTCTAGTATTCTCCTATCTGCAAACAACACCTGACAAGAGCATGTGGGTAAATACTCTGAGGATGAGGGGTGCTATTGATGTTCGGGATAAAATTTCCAACATAATTAGGATCATCAGCCTCTTCGACAACACCCTTAAAGAATTTGTCATAGATGCTTGGCACATCCTCTAGAGAAACAACATCATAACTTTGGATTCTGTCACGTCTAGAAGCAGTAACAGCATTATTTCATGATCATTAGACATCAACAATGGGTTCAAATAATATTTACGTCAACAACTGGATAATCATGTGCAAGGTTTGGTTTTATTTTATGTATATATAGTACTAATATGCAAATACATACTTATACATATAAATTAAAACCATGTGCTCAAGTTCAACCGGGAGATGACAAGCTTTGTCATAAACCAATCGATATGGTGACATGCCAATCGGTGTCTTGTATGTCGTTCTATACGCCCATAATGCATTGTTGAGCCTCAAGCTCCAATCTTTTCGTGTAATATTGACAGTTTTCTTAAGAATGGACTTAATCTCACGATTAAAAATTTCAGCTTGTCCACTAGTTTGTGGATGGTAAGGCGTTCCAATCTTGTGTGTGATATTGTACTTCTTGAGCAAACCATGGAAGGATTTATGAAAGTGTGAGCCTCCATCAATAATAACCACACGGGGTGTGCCATATCTAGTGAAAATAATTTCCTTCACAAACTCACAAACAACTTGAGAATCATTAGTATGGTGGCTTTTGCTTTCACCCATTTCGACACATAATATGCAGCAATAAGTATATAAAATTTTCTAAACGAATCAACAAAAGGATCCATAAAATCAATTCCCCAAACATCGAATATTTCTACATTAAGAATCACTGTGAGAGGCATTTGATTTCGAGCACCTAGATTGCCCGTCCGTTGACATCTATCACAAGATTTACAAAAAACATATGCATCCTCAAAAAGTATAGTCTAATAAAAGCCACTCTCAATGATTTAGAGAGAGGTACGTTTGGATCCAAAATGCCCACCACAAGCATAAGAATGGCATAAACTAAGAATAGATTGAACAGATTCAAGTACACACCTGTGGATAATCTGACCAACACAGTATTTCCACAAGTAGGGTCACACACATACTGCTTGGCTATATTATTAAGCTTTAGATTTTTAAAGTTGTACATTATACTAGGTATTTGTCCACTAACCAAGTAGTTCACTATATCAGCGTACCAAGGTATTGAGGCATTGATTGAGAAAAGTTGTTCATCCGGAAAACGATCATGTAAGGGAAGGTCCTCTTCAAAAATAACAAGTCTACTGAGATGATGTGCAACAGTATTCTCAACACCTTTCTTGTATCTAATTTCAATTTCAAATTCCTGCAACAACGAAATCCACCGTATGAGTCTTGGCTTAGCTTATTTTTTCTTTAATAGGTACCGAAGTGATGCATGATCAGAATATATAATAACCTTTGTACCCACCAAATAAGCTCCAAATTTTTTTAATACAAACACTATAGCCAAAAACTCCTTATCAGTGGTGGAATAATTGATTTACGCTTCGTTTAGGGTCCTAGATGCATAATAAATAACGTGCGACCGTTTTTCCACTTTCTGACCCAAAACAACTCTAATTGGATAATCACTTGCATCACATATAAACTCGAATGGCAAACTCCAGTCAGGTGACTTAATAATTGATGCAGTAGTTAAAAATTCTTTCAGTCTGTCAAAGGCATCCTTACACTTCTGGTTGAAGTTGAAAGCAACCTCTTTTTGCAACAATTTGCACATTGGCGTTGAGATTTTTGAGAAATCTTTGATAAACCTCCTGTAAAAACCTGCATGACCATGAAACGAGCGAATCTCCCTCACCAAAGTGGCGTATTGTAAGTTTCTAATCAAGTCTATCTTTGCTTTGTCCACCTCTAATCCCCGTGAGGATAGAATATGACCAAGCATTATTCCATGGTTTACCAGAAAGTGACATTTCTCCCAGTTTAGAACAAGATTAGTATCTATGCATCTTTTAAGCACAAGTTCAAGATTTTCTAAACAAATATCAAATGAATCGCCATAAACACTAAAATCATCCATAAAAACCTCAATGATGCATTCCACGTAGTCATAAAATATACTCATCAAACATCTCTGAAAAGTGGTAGGCGCATTGCAGAGACCAAACTTCATACTTCTATATGCAAAAGTGCCAAAGGGACAAATCAAAGCAGTCTTCCCTGATCCTCCGATGCGATCACAATATGATTGTAGCCTGAATAGCCGTCCAGGAAGCAATAATGTAAATATCGCGACAACCTCTCTAACATCTGATCAATGAAAGGTAAAGGAAAGTGACTTTCCGGTAGCAGAATTAAGTTTCCTGCATTCTATGCATACTCTCCATCCTGTTTGAACTCGTGTAGAAACAAGTACATCATCTTGATTTCTGACAACGGCAACATCAGACTTCTTAGGTACCAAACGTACCGGACTAACCCACTTACTGTCATAAATTCGGTAAATTACCCCCACAGTTAGCAATTTGAGGATCTCTTTCTTCACGACCTCCATCATAGGGGGGTTAAGCCTACGCTGAGCATCACGTACTAACTTGGCATCGTCTTCCATTAGGATTCTATGCATGCACATTTGATGCAGATCGGAAGCGTGTAAAGATGATGATAATCGCAGCGGAATAGAATTATTGAAAAGTAACCGGTAGAATGGGTAGAAATCGATAGAAATTAGTTTATCTTCAAAGAGATATCCTAAAATCAACGGGGTTATCTAGACTTCATTAATTCACTACAAATAACGACTATAGATATGAAATTAGTATTCAGACTTCGGGGTAAACCCAACTATGAACAAAAATCAAAATTAATAAACTCAACAAGTTTAATGAAAATAAAATAATTTTAATTAATAAAAGAAACTCCTCTAATTTTTATTTTTGGAGCTCCTTATATAGATAGCTCCTACTAAACAAACCCTAAACTTATAAAAAACCTATAAACTTGTTTCCCAAGGTATCTACTACCTTTAGGAAAGTTTCCTAACTTATTAAAACTCTTAAAATAAACTTCTAGACTCTTCTAAAATTACCCTAAATAATAAATCCGAAAATTAATTATTTTTTACTAAAAGTAACATTAATAAAATATAAATAATAATAAAAAAATAATAGATTTATTTTCCATAAATCTCCCTCCATCAACATTGATGGACTAATGCCTTTGATATCGGCAATTATCCACTCAATGGCCGTTTTGTGCTCTTTTAGAAACCTAATTAGGTGATCTTCTTGAACTGCAGTGAGATTGTTCGAAATAATTACTGGAAGTTCTTCCCCGTCACCCAAGTAAGCATACTTTAGGTGGTCAGGAACAGGCTTCACTTCTAATTTAAGTTCCTACCCAACTGAAGCTACATGAATTTCATCAGATAAGGGCGAAGAAATATAAAAAATATTACCTGAATAAATATTCGAAAATGTCGTTATAACACCAAAAATATCCATAATCTCACTACCCACGTCAATGTCCATATTAGTCAAACTGTGGCCATCAATATCAATATTGTATCGCAACATAATTCCAACTTCATCTTCACGACTTAAATCAAACATCTGCTAAGCTAACAAATCAATAATATAAAAAGAGAATGCAGATCGGACATCACTTGGATAACGCATGGCTTCAAAGATATTGAAGCGTATAATTTCTTTACAAAAATCCATATTAAGTGTCCCACATCGACATCAATCTTCGTCTTTGCAGTCTTCATAAACGGTCTCCCAAGAAGTAATGAAGTAGACGAACAATTATCTCCATTCTGAATTTTCATAATATAAAAATAAACCAGAAATATTAACTCATTCACTTGAACCAACACGTCCTCCACAAGTCCCTTAGGATAAATGTTTAACTTATTAGCTAATTAAATGATCATACCTGTCTCTTTTAAAGGTCGAAGATTCAAAGAATCATAAATATCGGATGACATCACACTAATGGATGCTCCCAAATAAGGAAAATCTCAAATATGCGGTTTCCAATAATAACTGGTACCGTGAAACCCTAGGATCACTGCACTTTGCAAGCATCTTCTTCAACAACATAGCTGAAGCACTTTCACCCACCTGCATAATCTCTTTAGCAATCAACTTACCCTTCTTTGTACAAAACTCCTCAGAAACTTAGCATACCTGGGTACTATTCTGATGACCTCAATGAATGGGATGTTGATTTCCTCATTTTTGAAGATATCTAGAATCTCCTTGTCTTGGGTTTTTTTCTTTGACTTGGAGAAACGACTAGGAAAAGATGGCGGAGTAGTAAAATTAGGAACCATGTACTTAGGTTGGCCGGTTAGGAGTGGTTTTTCCTTTGGAACAATTTTTTCCTTGTCTTGTTCTGTTTCTTCACTACCCTGCTTCTGCTGACCTGGATCTTCAATTTCCCTTCAACTTCTAAGAATCACTGCATTGACATTCTCTCTTGGATTTACCACATTATTTGATGGAAGTTTCCCAGCTGCATATGCTTCTAACTTACCTACATAAATGGTTAATTGACCCATCTGTGTTTGAATGTCCTTTATTGCCATATCATGTCTCTACAAAATAGTATCTTGTTTTTGCATATAAGTTTTAAGCAAAGCTTCAAGGTTAGAACCTTGATTCGGAAGTTGTTAAGGATAATGGAATATTTGTTGTTGTGGTTGAAATCTACTTTGTGGCCCATAAGTTGGCATATGAGCTGCAACTTGCTTGTTCGCATAACTAAAATTTTGGTAATATTTCCAACCAAGATTGTAGGTATTAAAATAGGGATCATACTTTGACCTCCGATTAGGGAACATAACATTCACCTATTCATCCTCTTCTTCATAGGTAGGAATAATCACCGCAGCTATTCGTTGCACTACCTTCTCGATATTGTTCAACTGTTGTTCCGATTGTGAAGACTCTACTATCTCGCTAACTCTTCTGACATTTGAGTTGTTCCTAGTATATAACTGTTGTGCATTTGAAGCCATACTCTCAATCAAATTAGTTTCCTGCGAGATTGTCTTTTCAATAAGTGTACCTCCTGGGGATGCATCAATCAAGTTTCTTTGTTCTTGAAGTAATCCTTCATAGAAATATTGAATGATAAGTGTTGAAGAGATGTTATAGTGTAGGAAGATTTCCAAAATCCATTTGCACCTCTCCTAGTACTCATAAAGAGACTCTCTAGTAATTTGTAGAATGCAGCTAATCTTTTTACAAACAGATGCTTCCTTAGAAGCAGGAAAATACTTCGCCAGATATAGCTTTTTCATATCCACCCATGTTGTAATACTCCCTGGAGGAAAATAATAAAATAATTCTTCTTCTAATTTTATCAATGAGAATGGAATGGCTTGCAGCATAGCCGTTTCACTGTCTTCGGTTCTATTCCTAAGGCTCGTCACCATGTTCTGAAACTGCCGAAGATGACGATTTCGGTTTTCACCCGCATATCCCTTGAACTTAGGTAAATGATGAATTAGATTCGACTTCAGTCCCACTGGTGCAGCTATGTTAATATACAATGGATGCAAATCTAAACATGGAGAGGTTAACTCTCGCAACTTCTTCCCCGGAGGTTGAGGAGCACCTATATCTGCTAAAGGTGGATCTTGTATCAAAAACTGAGGTTCTTGTAGTATTGTACCCTTGCGAGTTTGAATTACACACCTTGGGTAATCCCAACGTTTGGGTGCCAGAGGAAAAGTACCTAAAACAAAAATCTATAAAACAAAGTTAAAAACTAAAAATAAACCTAAAAACAAAAATAAACGAAAATAAATAACAACTAAAACGGAACACTCAATGGCAGCGGCGCCAAATTTTATGCGTGTCATAGGTGCACAAATTATTTTATTTATCCTCTACTTTATTAATGAATAATATACTAGTAAATAAGATTCATTTTCATGAAGATCAAGGTGTTTCATCTGTCAAATGTCACACATGGGGTTTGTTTTAGGTTTATAATAATTAAATAAATAATAAAAAGTAATTGGGTTGCAAGCAATTGAGAGAAATATGATTGAGGAATCCTTATTTGTTAGTAAACAATCATCAAATTAGTATATTCATCCATTCTTTATTATCACATATTATCACTAACCGTAGGATAACAGTTACGCTTAGTTATTTCCAAAATTCCTTATATCACTGGGTAACAGGTACGCTTAGTCACCAGATTCTATCCGGCTGAACCACCCAGAAGTACGCTCTCAAGGTGTAATTCAATCGAATGCTTTAGGGTTTGTGAATTTAGGTTTGATCTTAGTAGTTAAACTCAGTACGCTCTGTCCACTTTCTAGTATTTATTTTACTTGCGATTACTCTACAGAATCCCTCTGCAAGGTCTAACAATTTCTACTTATGTAAGAGTTATTCAACAATTACAGATATCTAACTCTTTACTAGTATGATAAAGTAGAAAAGAAATAGTTAAGGTGATGAAAACGCTCCAAAACCATAGCTTTCTTCTCTTGTGTTCTTCTCTCCAAAAGCTTGATAAAAGAATAGATAGATCTCCAAAAATAATTAAAAGAGTCTCTTAAATAGGTGTCCCAAGTTGTAGAAGTGTCCGTGCTCGAATCCCGGTCGAATTAGGTTTCTAAAACATCAAAATGTGCCAAAAATAGGTCATGGCAAGCCTTAGTCGTAAGAAAGATTACTTGACCCAGCCAAATAGGCCAAGCATGCATCGTATAAATCTAACTAAAATTCTAACATGAACAATCAGTTTATGAGGCATAGGCCATCGAGAAATAATTTTCCTTCTGCCACTTCCTATGTGTCCGGCCACTTTCTCAAAGGCTTCAACCCATCTAGAGGATTTATTTATTCTACCTTTTACATTTTTTTCCTCGATGGGTCTTGGCCATCGAGAGTTTTTATTCATCTAGTTCTCAAAACTCCCTCTCAATTTTTTTTTCTTTCAGCCGAGGATATCTCATTGCCGTTATCACTGCTTTTTCGACAACCTCACCAATGCTCATACTCGAACCATCTCACTGATTTCTCTTTCTCAACAGCCACACTATCAATCACCATTGATCTTCATCACTTTCTTCCATAAGTCAAACTATGTCACCACCATTAACACTCGATCTCTTAATCCCTATCAACTACAAAGCAAAACCCACTCGAGTTCTTCTTCACAAACTTCCTCATCTTCATGTGTTAAAACCTATCAATCACGAGTAACACCTTCAGGACCAGCATCAACCTCATGAACATCATCATCCATCACTGCAAATAGCTTATCACAGGCTCCATCGATATAAACTCCACCAACCAACTGTCACCATTCTGACTACCATTATTCAATAATGATGAATCTTCATGTTTTGTAATCTCAATCACTATCACTATAAACTAATAAATGTGTAGAACTCATCTTTGACCTTTACTGAATCCATCATTCTCTCCATAAGTACTCTTCACTGCTTCCATTAACCTACAATACCACAGACCCAAACCTAGACTTCCAACAATTACCCAGAATCACAACCATCTGCCGTGAATACATCTATAACTCGAATCACATTAACTTATGATCACCAACAAGAACTTCGAGTTCATATCATTCATTCACGTCCACTTTTAATCACCATCCCGTCTACCAATCAACTACTTATCTCACTGCATCTACGCCACTATTGATCTCGATGGAATCCTTCTCACTATCAACCAACAGTTCCATCAAAGCCTTCACCAATATTATCATTAATCGCTGCCATTAATATTTGTTCTTTGCCGTCCATGAATATCTCCTATCCATTCAATCAAACCATTCCAGCAACATCTAATCATCGAAACTGGTTACACAAGGTAGAACCCTAATTTCCTACTCATTTTGAAACTGTTAAAGAAGATGGCTGCCTTTAATAAACTTGCTGGTACCGTTAGTATCATTAGTGTCGAGTCTGGGAATTTTAGTGGTCATGTACTTATTTGAAAGTAACATGTCATATTTATGGCTAAGTATTAGCTTAAAAGTGACTTATTGTAAGTCTGAGAGGCATTTGATGCTAAATGTTGTAGAGGGTTCTTCGATCAAGGGAACCTACTGAAATGCATATAAGACTCAATTTAGGACCTATATTGATAAGAAAGGCGTATTTATGAGGAAAGTAGCTAACAAAGCTAACAATAGCTACTTAGCGCAAATAAGAAGGTGCTAACTCTCTTAACGTAAAAAGCTAGTGTGCTAATGTCTCAGGAGTAAGACCAATATGCACAACTTTTGATAAATATTAATTTTACTAGGGATAGGAAGCTGCACCAAGGAGGTTTAAAGTGAGCACTTCGATTGTATAGTCAGCAGTGAGGTTTTATCGCAAATACACATGTGGCCTAGTCGCTAAGTATAATTAAGGATAAATTAGCCTTAGAGGCGCATTTGGTTTTGCTAGTAATGCATTGGAGCTAGGGCAAGGGTGTCAGTGTGATGTGATAAAATATAGTGGTAAAAAGAGTTCGTTACTAGACTTGTGAAGATAATGATTTTAGAAAATAATAGACTTAATCTAATTAAATAAAACAAAGCAAAATAAACTAGAGATGATTTTATCAAAGATGGAGAAAACCAGGAATCAAGACTCAGTTATTTTCAACAAATTATGTGATTAATCATGTAATTCTTTTTAAATAAGTTAAGCTCAAATATTGCCAAAATATGATTTTATGTAAACAAGCAGAGGTATAATCACAAGCATGGGACATCATAGGTTGTCAACCCAGCATGACCCATCAAACAAAAACACCACTACTGAATGAAAACCGTTTTTTCTATTTCAAATCTATGCAATTTAATAAGTAAAGAATTATAAAGAAATTAAATTAAATTAGACTTACCACATAATATTGAGGAAAAACCTCCTCCATCATCCCAGTAAATATACTTAGCTCATGGTGAAGAAAACTTGCTCAAAATACCCTTCCATTACTCAAAAAGTTGATTACAAGATGAAATAATTGTGAACAGCTGAACCGGGACGTGTATAAGTGTTACAGGGACAGGGTTCAGCTGTTGCAAAAGATTTAAGCAACAAAAAGAGGAAAGGGAAAGCGCAACAGGAGCGGGAACAATGGCAACAGGAACTGCAACATAACAGCAACACTTAATGCGTGTTGCTGAGTCTTCTTCTCCGGCTCCAGACAATGAAGAACAGCTGCCGGACCGCGCCGGATCGCTGCCCAGTTTCCGGCGACTCCAAAAACGATTCTCTAGGCTTCTCCCCTTGATTTCTTCGGCTTCTCTTCATATATATAGGGTCTACAAACCCTAGGGAGAGTTCTAATTCGATTAGAACTCTCAAAACTTATCCAAACAACTTGTAAATCCGAGATGAACTCAAACAACATCGGAATAACTTTTCCGATTTGTTTCCACGATTTCCGGCCAATATTTAGCTCTTAGATGTGCTGTTTTGCCGTGTATGAGATGTTTGAATCATTCTAGTATCTCTTAGAGGCTTCTTTGTTCGATCAAGCTCTTTAAAATCTTCACAACAGAATTTGGTTATGTAACCATCATTCTTCCCGCCAAATTCGAATTTTCAAACCAAAAAGGGGGGTGCCCCAATCCAATATGCTGGTGCCTTAATAATTTTGGTGGGTGCCTTTATCACTTTTCGACCCGATTTTTCCGCAAATGTTTATTTCTCAAAAATACCTACAAAGACATAAAAAGACATAATAAGTGCAAAATCGAGTACGATCGAAGCAGATAATCGGGCGCAATTTAGACACAAAAATGTGCCTATCAAATACCCCCAAACTTACTATTTTGCTAGTCCTCGAGCAAACTAATAAAATAAAATCCTAACTCACTTTCGCAGGAATCGCGACTATATTTAGCACATGTAATAAGCCGTTAAACCCCTAGGTGTCCCTAGTGGACGAGTTTTGTCTCGTGAGGGTTTACAAGAGGTATACCCACAAAACCTTTACTCTAGATCTTAGCAACTCGTGAACGATTAAGGATAGACACTAAACAACCTATTTAGTTGGTTTACTCAACTCATCGGCTATGGGAATCATTACCCTATATTAGTCCAATTGATGTACACGAGTGTTTACTCAAGCATACTAAAATTCATAAGACAACAGAGCTCTACTCAGATAATTGTTCAACCACAAGAATCAGAATCTATCCCAATTAATCACATGAAAAGATTTAGAAGATGGACATAGAAATATGAAGGTTGCACATGTTGACTAAGGTGAACGGTGTTTCCCATATCTGTCTGAAGGTCAGTGCCAGGATGAATCCTAATAGATTGAGATACATGGTCTTCAACCTAATACTAATATCGACTCAACTGGTATATACAAGGGTCCCAGCGATCGATTTATTGAAAATAAAACGATAAATATATTGACAACATGATTGGATCAAATTGAATCCAAGCGCATGATTCTTATCAGCATCTTACGTGATAGTTCCCATGGATCCTCCGTTCCACGCTTGCTTAGGCGACGGAGACAGGGAAAACACACACATATTGCTATCAAAGTGTCAGTACTGTTTTTTTATTTTTTATTTTTTTATTTTTTTATTTTTTTATTTTTTTTTCGAATAAAGCAAGAATCGGGTTTGATCTCAAACACTCTATTTCATCCTAGCGGCGATAACAATTTGATACCGGGCCCCACCAAATCACTTAGAGAAACACAAAATTGCAAAAATAAAAACAGAAAGTGATATGGTCGAGATAGACTCCGAGATGTGGTGACAACTATCATGTTATTTTCTAACACCTGAACTCTGTTTTTTCTATGAATAGACCATTTAACTGGGCACACCAATTCCTATAGAAAAAGAGCTAAGTTTCTATCTACCTAGAATGGTTAGTGTCACCCTGAAGTGTTCATAAGCTTCTAAAAATTCTAGAGATTTATTATTTCATTAAAAAGTTTCTCCCTTACCCCCAAACTTAAATTAAACAGTGTCCTCAATGTTTCTAAAGATGAATGATTAAAAAATACGAACCAGGAGAAACTGTTACCAATTCACGAAAAGGACTTAGGGAAAGATATTACCGTGTTGTAAGAGCATGGGTTACCTCCCAAGAAGTGCTAAGTTTAAAGTCTTCAGCCAGACTAGGAAAGAATTAGTCACCTCATTAAATCATATAGCAATAATCGGAACAACTGTGGGTCGTCTGAATCAAATAGTGATATCACAAATAAGAGGAAAAAACAACAGGCCAAGAAAATGAACAAACCGAACACACCCTTATCTAGTTTTCTGTTTACAACAACTACTTCTAGTTGTGGTTCAGGTTCAGGCTCTATAAAAGGGTCTAGATAAAATATTTTCATGGGTTGGATTTCCTCATAGGCAGGATCAACAGGATCAGGTTGTAAAGTCTGGAAAAACTCAACTAAGAACTTAGAAGCACATAATAATAACCTGAATAATTGTGGATCCTCAAAGTCAATCAGATTTGACCCACACAGTTGACTACTATGAAGGTGGTCATTCTTAAGCAAATGTGTCGATTCCCTAAAGTAATTAGGTTTAGTCTTAACACTTAATAAGTGACACATTTGAAATTCTAACGTTCCCACATATGGAAGAAAATATTTTGGTGGAAAAACAAAGTCAATCTTGGTATTATCGCCCAGGTAAACCACATCGACCAGAGGATGGGTTTCTAACAACTGAACTTCTTTATGGACATGATTAGGTTCAGGAAACAGTTCTTGAAGATAATCTCTTAATATGGTAGAGGTACAAACATCAAGTCCCAAGTGAGGGACTTCTAAAAGAGTCAAAGGTAAAGCACAGGGAGAATGATAATCACCCCCAAACTTAGAATTTTGGGTGTCTCTAGATAGACTAGTCACAATTTCCTTAATTTCTAGATCATCAGATTCTCGAAAATTTTCAATTGATTCATCTAAGTGATAATCAAGTGGTGCATCCTCACTCATATTTAAAATCTCTATGGGTCTATCTTGGTTATCTACAACTATTGTTTCTAAATCGTTGGACTCTAAAATAGTATTCTCAGGATAAACCCGTTCCTCTAAACCATTATCAGTTTCAAAACAAGAGAGTTCTACATCGTCTAAAACAGTGATATCTCTAGTCAAATCCTCTTCCTTTTGAATAGGTGAATAATCACTAAAATTATTTGAATTTGAACTAGAAATAACACTATCATCATGAAGTACAATTGGAGTGACAGTTTCCTGATCACTCTGCCTGTATATTTTAAGTTCTCCATCAACACTATCCTCATATCATAATAATATGAAAATGTTTGAACCTCGTCTAAATAAGTAGTGTTACCAATTCTATCCTCGTCCTCTTGAGGAGGTGAATAATTATCAAGGGTAGCACTATATTGGAAATTAAGATCATTTTGAGCAATATTATTATTTGCATACATTTCATTCACACTTCATACAAACCTTTTTGTAATCCCAGTCAACTCCCTGAGGGATTCTCTTAGAAAATCAAATGGATCATAAGGGGTACTGGTTTGCAACTGCTCCTGTGATTCTTCTAGAGGCATACTAGGTTCATGGGGAGTACTAGATTGCATCTACTTTAGGGCATCCCTCCAAGATAACAAACTCAAATCATCATGGGGAGTACTAGATTGCAACTGCTCGTGTGATTCTTCTAGAGGCATACTAGGTTCATGATGAGAACTAGGTCGCAATTGCTCTAGGGCATTCCTCCAAGACAAAGAACTCAAATCATCATGGGGAGTACTAGATTGCATTTGGTTTAGAGCATCCCTCCAAGACAAAGAACTAGAATTTTGCTCACTTTTATGTTCATAAGACGGGTGTATGTACGAATAGTAATTGGGATCACCTTGGTATGGGCAGTAACCTCTAAAAGGTTGGTGGTGGTCCCGACTACTATCCATACCATGATGATAGTATGGATAATGTCTAGTTTGAAATTCAGTCGGATATTCATTGTATTGGTCCTCATAATACCAGTTCGACATTTTCTAACAAAAACTTCCTAATATATACAAAAATAAACTCTAAAAATAAATCCTACCGGAAGGGGTTCTAAACATATACAAGCAAGGCCGACTCAACCAAATAAAACCTATTGAATCTAGCAAACAAAAAGCATGATGGTTCCACTTAGATTGTTTCTAGACCAGCTTCTATTCTTTCAAAAGGCAACTGGTTACAATTTTAGCAAACCTCTTAGAACGATCCGAATTAGATTAAGTCGAAGAGAAACAGGATAAGCTCTAAGGAGCTTTGATAACCCTGTCTCTTTGGCACTTTTCCCTGGGTTACAAGGCGGCTCTAATCAACTTAAAATAATCTTCCTGAACTTCGAGTTAGGCTAATAAAGTAACCAGTACAGTCCTTTCGAACGATTTTCAAATAAGCTCGATACCCTATAGGTCTCTTTCTAGTCAAGATTTTTTCGGCTTAGGTTTGCGTAGGTTTCGTTTTCCTAAGGCGGGCAAGTAGGAGACAGTGATGAAATCCGAAACCTTATCTTATATGGCCAGGCCTTGCCCTTTACTATGCAAAAATTAAAGTCCGTATTCAGTCCTCAGCATATATGCATACAAAGGCGTCCAGAAAACCCACTGACAGGATATTCGTGGGTTGGTCGAAGCTTACCTCCCGTACCAGACGGGCGATGAACCGTTGAAGTCGACTCGGGCCACTAAATATCCTTTTCAATAGTGTGCGAACCGAAGGGCCGAGACAATATCGTAATTGTCGTCCTTCCCTGCACACAGTTTGATATTTAAAACTACCCTTCCGTAGGGTTTAAAAATAATAAAAAATTTCCAAAAATGTCCAAAAATAAAAAAAAAGTCCAAAAAGTGTCCGAAAATAAAAGAAAAATTACAGAAATAATAAAAACCCTAATACAATTTTCTAAACTAATTAAAACTAATTAAAATAAACTAAAAATCTAATTAAGAAAAATAAAATCTTCGATCTTCTTTTTCGTTCTTTAAGCTTTTCCCTTTAACTCCAAGTCTTTAGCTTTAATTCCAAAACTTTGGCTTACTCCCTTTTCGATCCAAAATCCAACCTGTAGCAAAAAGAGAAATACCAAAAGAAACATAAAATAGAACAAAGTAAAATAATAAAACTAAAAATAAAAACCTAAAAATAAATCTAAAACCCTAAACCTAAAAACAAGTCCGCGTCGGCGGCGCCAAAAATTGATGTGATAAAATATAGTGGTAAAAAGAGTTCGTTACTAGACTTGTGAAGATAATGATTTTAGAAAATAATAGACTTAATCTAATTAAATTAACAAAGCAAAATAAACTAGAGATGATTTTATCAAAGATGGAGAAAACCAGGAATCAGGACTCAGTTATTTCCAACAAATTATGTGATTAATCATGTAATTCTTTTTAAATAAGTTAAGCTCAAATATTTCCAAAATATGATTTTATGTAAACAAGCGAAGGTAAATCACAAGCATGGGACATCAGAGGTTGTCAACCCAGCATGACCCATCAAACAAAAACACCACTACTGAATGAAAACCGTTTTTTCTATTTCAAATCTATGCAATTTAATAAGTAAAGAATTATAAAGAAATTAAATTAAATTAGACTTACCACATTATATTAAGGAAAAACCTCCTCCATCATCCCAGTAAATACTTAGATCATGGTGAAGAAAACTTGCTCAAAATACCCTTTCATTGCTCAAAAAGTTGATTACAAGATGAAATAATGGTGAACAGCTGAACCGGGACGTGTATAAGTGTTACAGGGACAGGGTTCAGCTGTTGCAAAAGATTTAAGCAACAAAAAGAGGAAAGGGAAAGCACAACAGGAGCGGAACAATGGCAACAAGAACTGCAACAGAACAACAACACTTAATGCGTGTTGCTGAGTCTTCTTCTCCGGCTCCAGACAATGAAGAACAGCTGCCGGACCGCGCAGGATCGCTGCCCAGTTTCTTACGACTCCAAAAACGATTCTATAGGATTCTCCCCTTGATTTCTTCGGCTTCTCTTCATATATATAGGGTCTACAAACCCTAGGGAGAGTTCTAATTCGATTAGAACTCTCAAAACTTATCCAAACAACTTGTAAATCCGAGATGAACTCAAACAGCATCGGAATAGCTTTTCCGATTTGTTTCCACGATTTTCGGCCAATATTTAGCTCTTAGATGTGCTGTTTTGCCGTGTATGAGATGTTTGAATCATTCTAGTATCTCTTAGAGGCTTCTTTGTTCGATCAAACTCTTTAAAATCTTCACAGCAGAATTTGGTTACGTAACCATCATTCTTCCCGCCAAATTTGAATTTTCAAACCAAAAATGGGGGTGCCCCAATCCAATATGCTGGTGCCTTAATAATTTTGGTGGGTGCCTTTATCACTTTTCGACCCGATTTTTCCGCAAATGTTTATTTCTCAAAAATACCTACAAAGACATAAAAAGACATAATAAGTGCAAAATCGAGTACTATCGAAGCAGATAATCGGGCGCAATTTAGACACAAAAATGTGCCTATCACAGTGCCAGAGGCGTCAGCTACAACAAGGGTGTTAGCGTAAGCAAGGGCGCTAGCCACATCAAGGACGTTGGCCACAAGGGCGCAAGCGCAAGCAGCAAGGGCGTTGGCCAAAAGGGTGCTAGCGCAAGTGGTTTATCCACAAGGGAGTTTGAAAGGGGAGCTAGCCAAGGCCGTTAGCTCAAGGGATTTATCCAAGGGCGTTAGCCACAAGAGCTTCGATTTTGTTGCTAAAATTAGGGTTAGTACTTTGGTACTAAGGTTCAGGTGCCAAGTTGACCATACGTGGGCTAAGGCCTTATTAGTAATGTACTAGCTAAGACCATTTTTTATAAGTTAGCACCTCTCAGGTGCTAGTATATAGCGCCAGGAAAGTTAGCGCTTTTAGCGCTATTGTGGCTAACTAGTGCCAATGCGATGCTTAGCCGAATGGCTAGTGCTATCTTGGTGTTAATATGAGGAAAGGCTAGGGTTATCCTAAATGAGAGGTTCAATGCAACCTTTATGACATTGCTTCTCGACTGCGGTGCATCAGAGAGAGTGGCACATTATTTGTGGCTATACTTAAGAAAAGTGCTAAAGTAGCATTTTTAGGCTCAGAAGAGTAATTTAAGGTGCATTCGTTGCGAATGAAGCGTTAAGCTATAACATATTCCAGGGTTTAAGCGTTATCTATTCCCGAGTTAAAAAGATATTGCTAGAACATTAATGCTCATTCGATGCAAGTTCAAGGAATCCAGCCGTGGAATTTATGCGACTTGAGAATAGTTCGATATGGCATAAATATTACGAGTATTGAAGAGGCTACAATGCCAATTTAGAATATTTAGATAGAACATGTGCTCTCAATTTGCTTGGGTAATATAAATAAAAAACATAACATTGTATATTAAGCATATGCGAATAAATATGCACACATACATTCTTGTTGCTTAGTAGAGGGAAATTTTACAATTCTAGACCTTGTCAAAAACTCACCATCTACACTTGGGAACTATCAAAATGATGCAGATCCTGAGGTAAAGGAATAAGTTCTTATTATTGGAGATGTTCTAAATGACCCGATGTTCAATAAAAAACTATACCAAGAGGTATTGCAGTTCTACATATACCGACGAAGATGTGCAATTGTTAGAGATTCTATGAGACCACCAGATGCTTAGGAGTACTTGAACTGTAAAATCATGAGTCCATCAGCATGGGTATGTATCTAAATTACGTAATCAAATTTATTATTATTTAGTATGTGTCAATCTAATTCAATGGGTAAAATATTTAAACTTTGAATACAATTTTGATTGCAGTACTATGTGGGAAATAAACTTGATAATAAGATAAAATAACTTGTGGTTGATTTAGTAAAAGATATGCCAATGAATATGGATTTTCTTATAGTACCAATGAACCATTCTGCAATTGAAGAGCAAGCTAACATGGGAAAACACTGGTCGTTCTTGATTTTTGATTTTGGAGCACTTGAATGAAAATGGTACAACTTTTTGCATTTTGATTCAGCATCTTTGTTGGATGGAAATGACACCTATCTTGCAATAACGTTTACTATGTGGTCATGCGCTTTGGGATAAAGAACGTCGGGGCCACTTACCAAAGCACGATGACACTAATCTTCTATGATTTCCTCCAGCAAATCATAGAGGTGTATGTGGATGGTATCGTAGTCAAATCAAGAGCAAGAGAAGATCATGTTTAACATCTGAGGCAGGCATTTGACATGTGTTATAGATTCAAGCTAAAGATGAATTTACTAAAGTTTGCTTTCGGTGTAACCTCAGGAAAGTTTCTTGGTTTAATGGTGACGGATGAAGGGATACAGGGCGACCAATACAAGATAAAAGCTATCACCACAATGACACCTCCAAAATATGTGAAGGAACTGTAAACTTTCATTGTAAGAATATCACACGTATGGCGTTTCATCCCCGGCCTTGTCCTCAGTACTCAGGCCTCCTCTCAAGGGAGAGCACCTCTACCTTTATACCGCCTTCACAAACCTGGCTATAGGAGCGGTCTTGCCACAAGACAGGGGGAACGAAAACCTATCACCCATCTATTACTTTAGCCGAGTCCTGAAGGACGTCGATATGCGATAATCCAAAGTCAAAAAAGCGTGCTTATCCATGATATGTGCGGCGTCAAAGTTAAGGCCATACCTTCTGATACATGAAACCATCATCGTTGCAGCGGAAAAACCGATCGCATATCTCGCGACAAAGCCAATCTTGACTGGAAGGACCGCCAAGATGGCTCTTAGAACTATCCGAGTTTGAACTCAAATATCAAAAGACCAGAGGAGTCCGAGGGAAGGCAATTGCCGACCTTTTGGATGCTTTCCTCGAAAGCGATGATACACCCACCCACGGTGATGTGTTAGGGGAAGTAACGGAGGTAGAAGGAGAAGAATGGATTATGTCCTTTGACGGGTCTTCATACGAGAAATTTTGGGGAGTTGGCATCGTATTTGAAACACCCACTGGAGAACTATCATCCTACGCCTTCAAGATGGACTTTCATTGTAGCAATAACGTGGAAAAAAATGAAGCACTGATACTGGGATTGATAATGGCTAAGGAACTCGACCTCAAAAATTTAGAAGTCAGATGAGATTCCAAGTTAATCATCATCCAAGTAAACGATGAGTTTCAAGTGAAAGAGGGGCACTTAGCACCATACCGAGTGGAAGCACAGAGCCTAATGGATGAAATGGGATCGATCACGGTTGAACACACATGGAAGAGATCCAACAGGCACGCAGATACATTAGCCACGCCTGCGGCCAAGATCCAATTGAACGGCAAGGAGGAAGGAACTGTGATAATAAAGCGAAGAGAGCTACCTAGCACTTGGAGAGAAGATGCGACTTTCGAAGACGTAGACGATTGGCGAAAGATATACCTCGAGGATCTCCCAACAACCAGCAAAGAGCATGCAATCCCGATAAAAGTGTTAAAAAAATTCATAACGTTCTGAGGCATGCTCTATCATATAGCACCAAGAGGGTCTTTGGCACGTTGATTGAGAAAAAAGAAAGCGGGGGAAACAATACAAAAAATGCACGAGGAAACATGCGGGAAAACGAGGAGTGTCCGTCAATATCGATGATTACAAAGACTAGAGGTGTACTGGACCAGCATGGAAGCCCATGCAGCAGCCATCCAGGACATTTGCAGAGACTTTCAAGCACCACCACAACCGGCCGAGGTATGTGTGGAATAAGAGGAAGATTGGAGGCAACCATATATAGATTTTATCCAACATGGTAAATAACCCGAGGGAATAAGAACATCACTTAAAATACAGAAGAAATCCAATAGATTTTTCATAAATGAAGGGATTCTATATAGAAGGAGCTACAACAACGCGATCATGATATGTCTATCGAAAGAAGAGGAAATAAATATCATGACCAAGTCGTATGATGCGGAGTATCAGGGGATGCGCAAGTTATTCTTACAAATCTATGAATGACGCTTTTAATGTCCAACCATGGAGAATGACACAACAATGCACGTAAGGATGTGTCTAAGTTTTCAGACCCACGAACCTCTGATCCATGTACCCCACTCCTATGTACACAGCATTCTCATACCTTGGTCGTTCCACAGTTGGGGCCTGGACCTGATTGGGACGATAAACCCAAACTCCTCCAAACGGCACAAATATATCATCACCGTAACCGAATATAGTTCAAAATGGATGAAAGCAATCCCTCTGAATGATTATGTAGGAGAAACTATCGCCGAGTTTATTAAAGATCATATAATATGCAGGTTCATAGCTCCAATGATCATTAGAGCCAACAATTCCAAGTCGTTTGTCAACAAGGATGTTATAGCTTATTGGAACAAGACAACACCCGGATGCATACATCCACTCAATATTATCCTCATGGAAATGGCAAGGGAGAAGCCACCAACAAAACATTGCTAAAAATACAGAGCAGGACCGTGCATGATCACCATAGGTATGTCACGAGCAGCTGCCACTAGCATTATGGGCATATCGAATTTCTAAGCGCAGCTCAACGGGAGCGTCGCCCTATTCCTTGGTCTACGAGGAATATGCCATTCTACCAGCAGAAATCGCCATCCTTTCGGCAAGAGTTCCCATGACAAGTCTAACCACGCCAGACGAGGTTAGTCGTTTTTCCTATATGGACACTATAGAGGAAAGAAAAGCTCGTGTCGAACGTTTTGCTGAAGCATACAGAAAGCGCGTTAGCAACCACTACAACCAGAAGGTCAGAGAGATAATTTTTAAAGTCGACGACTTAGTGCTCAAATTTGTATCATATGTACAGCCAAATGCAAGCGATGGAAAGTTTGCATCCAAATAGGAGGGGCCCTTCATAATCTGAAAAACTGCCGAAAACGGATATTACCACTTAAAGAAGATGGATGGGTCCAATATTAAAACACCTGTCAATGGAAATTATCTAAAAGGGTTTCATACATGAGCAGTACTACGGAAAATGTTTTTGATCTTTAATAAAATAAACATTTGTTTTATCTTATTTGCTTATAAGATAAAACGCTATGGTTACAAGAGCAACAGAGGGCAAAGCGCCCTTGTTCGAATACTCCACTAAATACCACAATGTTTATAAGAGCGGAAGAGGGAAAAGTGCCCTTGTTCGACCACTCCACCAAATACCACAATAGGTCACAAGAGCGGTAGAGGGAAAAACATCGTTGTTCGACCACTCAACTAAATACCACAATGGTCACAAGAGAGGCAGAGGGTAAAGCGCCCCTGTTCGACCATTCAACTAAATACTACAATGGTCACAAGAGCGGCTGAGGGAGAAGCACCCCTGTTTGACCACTCAACAAAATACTACAATAGGTCACAAGAGCTGTAGAGGGAAAAGCGCCCATGTACGAAAACTTAACTAAATATCACAATGGTCACAAGAGAGGAAATGGGAAAAACGCCCATGTTCGACCACTCAACTAAATACCACAAGGGTCATAAGAGCGACAGAGGGAAAAACGCCCCTGTTCGACCACTCAACTAAGCACCACAATGATCACAAGAACTGCAGGAGGCAAAGTGCCCATGTTCGACCACTCGACTAAATACCACAATGGTCACAAAAGTGGCAGAGGGCAAAGCGCCCCTATTCGACTATTCAAATAAACACCACAATGGTCACAAGAGCGGCAGAGGGAAAAACACCCCTGTTCGACCACTTAACTAAACAATACAACAGTCACAAGAGCGGAAGATTGCCAAGCGCCCCTGTTTGACCACCCAACTAAATACTACAATATTCGCAAGAGTTACAGAGGGTACAATGCCCCTATTCGACTAGTTAACTAAATACTACAATGATCAGAAAAGTGGCAGAGGGTACAATGGCCCTATTCGAATGGTCACGCTAAAAAAAAACTCGTTAATCACAAGTGGCAGGGAACACGACATACTCTAAACATCCGGACCAACGCGTCCTATCAAAAAAAAAGGAAAGGGGGGAAAAGGAGAAAAAAATAGCACAACATATTTGAACAAAAAGGAATAGACAACATTCAGTAACATTATGATGAGTACAAAAAGTAAGCAAAGAAATTCGTGCCCGACTTAGATGCACAGTCACGCGATCTAAATTTCGCTCATCACGTTCCATTTCCTCCCGAGCGTTGAGGAACGATTCCAAAAGGGACGCACAGTCGCCGTCTTTAAAACCTAGAGCATCAACATAGAGATCCATACTATGCAAATACAATGACTGACTGACAACAAAAACTACTGTAAGAGCCTCCATAAGGCGAGTGTATCCGTTTGTGTCGTTCATAAGGATATCCCTTTAACATTACGAATCTCCAACTTCAAGTCGGATACAACTATCCGATCATCCCGAGAATAATGAGCATCAGTCATTCTCACAAACAAACAAAAAATAGGAAAAGAGAGTGAAGATGAGAAAATGATTGGGTATACAAAAAAAATGGTCCTATTATATAGATAATTCGATGACGAACATTACATGTGACCAAAGGAAACTACTCTCTTTAAAACCACAAATATGTGTACAAAAAAAAAAAGAAAAAAAAAACATATCCTCAAGGAAGAGCTTGCAGCGCCGCCTGAGCCGAGTTGAGAGCTACTTATACCACTTGCTAATATCGAAACACATCCAGACATTGGAAGTAAGTTGCAACTCGACGTTCACGATAATACCAGTGATGTTCAAAAAACAAAAGAAGGAGCCAACCGACCCTCGTGACGCGCTTCTTATAAAAGACGAACCGTGTTTGTAAAGCGGGAATGGGAGATACTATTAACACGATAAAAATAGTAAAACACAACACTCAACATATTAGACATCTGAGTCAATCGAGTAATCTCCGCTATCAAACGAGCCCACGCCATATGGTAAAAGGGAAGATAATATACATTACGCCAGAACAGATGAAAAACAAGAGGATAATAAAAGATTAAGGTTGAGATTAACCAAATAAGGAAGGAAATATATAATAAACACGAGGGTAGGGTACAACTACACATTTAATACCATATTTAATGAAGCATTAAAACACCAATAATCCTTAATAAGATTCTGGGGAATATTAAAGCATCATAGGATTAATCGCCCTGAATAGCGATCACCGCGCGACAAGCCTTTATCTCCAGGTCCAAATCCCTCAGCATAAAAATAGATTCGTCGTACAGATGAGTAGAAAATAGCGCCGAGTGACTGTTTTATTGTGCAAACGCTGGACATCTCGAAGAACCTGATCAGGGGCATTGGCACTGCAAGCAATCTCCAGAGTATCGTATCGTTCCCTAAAAGCATCCCACATGGCAGAACGATGACTCATCTTATGGGTCATCAACAACCCAACTTCATCTTTCAGCACTAAAAGTCGCATTAACTTGTCCCGCTTATCATGTGGTGTCACGAGGGAAGGGACGACGACCATGGTCAAAGTATATCCATGAAGTTGATGAGACATGCTCAAAGGATAAAGACAAGAGAAAAAAAAGAAGGAGGAAATGTGTGTATAATGAGGAAAATAATAAGGACAAAGAAATATTTAAATAGTAAAAGAAACGGATATTTATTACCACATGATCAACACAAGACAATTACAAAAATAAATGCTCCTAGGAATTACATATCCCTAGAAAAGATACAGTAACAGACAGTAACACAAAATAATCGTCCAACTATATCAGCATTGCACGACAGATTTCTATCTCCCGATCTAAATATTTCATCATAAGCATAACCTCATGATAGTCAGAGTTGAGAGCACACCGCCTCGCATGAGCCTCAAAAAAAAGCCGATTGACGTCACCCATATTAAGAGCATCAACATGAGTTTTCCGAGCAAGTTTAAACGTTTCATATCGATCTCCCCAAGCGGTATCCATGGCATCCTGATGATCTAATCTATGATTCATTAACATCCTAACATCGTGTTTCACCACCAAGAGTCGCTCGAGTTCTATACGCGCGTCTGAGGTCATGACAATAGTGTCTACCGAGACCATAGTTAAGGTATACCTATGTAGCTTGTGAGCCATCCTTTAAAAAAAGAGAGATAGAGATAAAGAGGAAGGAAAGGAAAGAAAGGATGGAAGCAAATATTAACGCAAAGATAAAAACAACACTTAAGTAAGAACAAATACCACGCACAAGTCAATGGATGTAATTCAAGGGAAAGAACTTTAAATATGAATCCTGGAAAGATCACCAACGTGTCTCATTATCTTCCATAAGAATGCGTTCAACAATATTCAACTCGTCAGTAGCCAAGCCGTATACACACAACGCCGCTTCATAAGCACTAACAACCAGATCACCAATGGTGAACGCCTGATGGATAAGACCCGCCTTATACCATCGATCGACCACTTCATTACGAGCGACGTATATGGCTTCCCATCGTGCTTCAGCCTCAACTCTATCATCAATCAAGGATATAGTTTTTGTTCCAAACCGTGAATAAGAGCAACTTCCACAGGGTAAGCCAACAGGAAAGACTAAACAAAATGAGAACAATACGAGCACTATTTATAAACAAATAATCCCTATTATAATAAAATACCCTGAAATTCAGCTTCCATTAATAAATAAACACATAGACCAAAATAAATATCAAGAGTAAAACAACACATAAGATAGTCAAAATGTCATAGTACAAGTCATCAAAAGAAAGATGAAAAAGGAAGAAGGAAGCCGACCAAATCCAAGATAAGCACAAACATATTACAAAAACTCAATATCAAAGAGAATAAACTTAGACTTCATCAAGAGCGGCCAAATCTCGTTTATTTTTCTCAAGGTCCTCACGCACCCGGGTCACAACAGCCTCAGCTTCACAAGCCTCCTGCATAGTTGTCGAAACATCGACGAGAAGCTTGTTCAGAGAAGTCCTCTTTTCTTGAGACACTTTACTCATACCCTTTGG
Organism: Papaver californicum; assembly: GCA_023531435.1. NCBI lineage: Eukaryota > Viridiplantae > Streptophyta > Magnoliopsida > Ranunculales > Papaveraceae > Papaver > Papaver californicum. The sequence continues at coordinate 4,162,069 of JAJJMC010027464.1, read as the reverse complement.
GCTTTGCTCTAGTTCGATGATTTGAGATGGAAGGGTTGAGCGGATCAAACTTGCTTTTCATTGTGCCTAACAGCTGGGCTAGCCACACTATGGGAAACTTGAGACCTATGCCATCTTGAATAGAAGATTCCCATTCCTTCAGCTTACCAATATCAGGAGGAACATTATGAACTCGGGAAAGCCCTTCCGCAGCATCAAGCAAACCTTTATTCATAAAGACTAAAGTTTTCATATCCTGAATCATACCCTTGTTCACCATATGACTACTTCACTCGATAATTATCATGTAAAAAAATCCATGCACTAATCTATGGTTCTCAGTCGCCCCCTCTTCGTCCGCACTTACAACTGAAGGGTAGTAAAATAAAGGATCTTCCGGTTTAGCTACTAGGAAAGCCGCGTCCCCTTCTTCTTGAGTAGCTGAGAAAAAATCATTCCCTACAAGCCGCGCATGTTTAACATTGCTCGTGACGCTGGAGGTATCCTTTTTAAACCCGAAATTCCTACCTCGCTTCTTCATAATCTTAAAAAGAAAACGGGGGGGGGGGGGGGGGGGGGG
>JAJJMC010027464.1:4143878-4161410 GCA_023531435.1 Papaver californicum | reverse complement strand
GGGGGGTATAAGATAAAACAAAAAATATATGATGAAATGATAAAAACAAATGAAAATGAATGAATAAAACTAACCTTAGAAGGTTGGGGATTATGATATGACGCGCGAGCAGGAGAAGGATCATAACGATCGGAAGGAGGATGAGAAGAACCTGAATACGGCTTCAAACCACCAGCATAACCTACAAAAAAAAAATGGATAATGAATAAAACAAAAAACAAATAAAAAATACAATAGGGTAGAAAAACGGATGTATAAATAGGAAAAACAAAATATATATGCCTTATCACCAGATCAAAAAGGAAAAACACGAAATAAAGAAAATGACACGTGGAAAGTAAAAGAGAGAATAATTACCAGAATGAGATAGATTTTTGTCAGAAGGCACATGGTCCTGAGATACAATAAGAAGAGATAGGACAAACCGTCATGACTACATGAACCAAGCAGGCTGGTAGGCGTCTCCCGAGGCTGTTTCTGAGAACGGGTAGTGGTAGACACCATAGGATTAAGAGAAACAACATATAAACATGAGGAAACGACACCTACCTCTGGAAAAATCAACATCAAACTATGTATACGATCCACGAAAGAGTAAGAAGTCAGAATGGTGATATCCAGAGCTTTGGCTTGTAGAGGAGACATAGGAGAAGCATCAGCCAAGATAGACCGGCGCGGAGTTGGTAAAACTCTCGCGTTACGCTTAGATTTTGTAGCCTTACGACGAGGCGACCACTCGTTTTCAGGAATGTTAAGATATTCTTTCACCATAATGGAGCAGGACTTGTAACCAACAGAACCGACGAGGAGATCACCCTGACAACAAACAATTAGAAAAAAAAAGTTATCTTTCCTTAGGGAGAAAAGAGACTCGGACATGAAAAATACTTGGTCAGAAGAGCCTGAAGCTGACTGAAGAGTTTGAACCTTGCTCGACCTTTTTCGCAGTAGAGGAGAAGGCATATGTTCCTTTTTAAGCCCCTTTTTTGACAACTCAGGATCAGCCGGGGGATTCCAACTAGTAATTAAGGGAGCCAAGGGACGACCTTTTGAACCAGGCATACAACCTAACTTGGTAGCTATTGACACATTCAGCCTGATACGACCCGATGCATGCATCAACTTGAGGTCATCCGAAGATAGTATATGTGGAGGAACTGGCTCGCGTAGAAGAAAATTCAGAGATTGCTTCCGGATTTTTTTATGAAACGAATACCAATTGGGAGAAATAACGAGCTCTTGCGTCGGTGAAGTTTGATAGAAAAAAAAGTGAATCGCTCGATCCGCCAAATGTGTCTCTCTTTTAAACACGAAATGATCAAAACTAGCTATAATATCAGCATCCTCGATAGAATATGAACCTGAATAATGGAATGGGACCCCTTGGTCAAATCCCAACTAACGAGCCACACGATTAAAATTATAGGACATTACTATGAATTTACCCAAGTAAAAACCAAGGAGATAACCAGGCAATACAACCCTGACAGAGTCAAAGTCGTAACTCGCTAAATTTTGCTCAAAGTTCAGAGTCACATCCGTAATCTCAATAATAAAGTCATAGGGGAGATAACCAGAATGACCGTCATGATAGAAAACAGCTTGAATTCCTTGGCCACATCTATATATACCTTAAGAGTATTTCCGGATGATCTCCCTCTCCCGCGCCACAGAGACATGCGAGGATATTAGTAAGAAGCCGGAACTATATCGAAGGTGCCATCTCCTCTCTCCACCCTTTCCTCACGATGATTGGATAAATCGTTAATCGAAGGAGCATACTTTGGAAAAGGCTCCCATGCCCAAGCCGGAAGGAAGTTCGCTACGACAAAGGTTACAACGATGAGATTAGCTGACAATACTTTGGAAAATGCTATGACAAAGGTTTTTACAGACAAGATCCAGCTGACGATACAAACCACCCAAGAAAATGAAGGCTAAAGGAAATGATATACCCCATGACATCAGTATGGCCATCGGTACGAGGTCGTTCTTGGTGGTGTCACGAGGTCTGTACTCAAAAAATTCATGAAAAATCTAGTAAAGAAGTACGCCGCTAGTTCGGCACTATCATTCTTTTTCCTTTTGGACGAGAGATCTAACCTTCCCGTCTATGGGACTTATAGCCCAATACTTCACCCATAAACGGAAGGAAACGCGTTTTTTCTTACTGACCTTAGTACCGCTGCCAAAAAGGGTTCCACCTCGAGTGGGTCGTTTTGGTATATCAGCAGTAGAATCCTTCATAGCATCAGCCATCATTTTCCCACTCGTAGAGCGGGCTGCAGCCTTCTCTCTTTCCTCCGAAGCAGAGGTAAACTTGGACTTCCAATTAGCTGATTTCCTGACCTCACGACCTTGTCCTTTACAAGGTAAGCACCCTTTATTGGGGATTCATCTTTCCCCTCCGATCGTAATTCTCGAGATTTACCTTTACATCCAATTAAGTGAGCATATAAAGCCTTGTCCGAATCGTCCCACCTCGAAGATGGCCGTCTCATGATATAAGTGACACATGTGAATCGAAAACCTCATCAAAACCACGACGTCCTCCAATACAGGAGTCTCCTCACCCCAGGAAAAGAAGAAAGTGTGAACCTGAGTGATCCAACGCCAGTAGAGTCTAATTATATTACTTTTATATTTGACCACCGTGCGATGAAAAGAAGCATCTATTACTTTTTTTATTCCCAAAGAGCGGAGTGTAGCTAGATGACATGGTTGGAATGGATGTACGTGACCTAAAACTTCCAAAGGGGAGAAGTTTCAGTTGAAGAGCTTTAATCATTGTTGGAAGGTGATAACCCCAACGTTGAATGACCATACGCGGAATTTTGTTGAAAGCGTGAAGGCGGAGGTCACCCCCTTCCTCCGGGTGCATAAGCCATTTAGGATACGCAAAAAAGGGTATTAAGGATGGATTGGTCAAACAAGAATCAAGATGGCCTTCAGTCGGCATGATTGCGTACCATCGGAAAAGATTGGGGGCTGCATAGAAGCAAATATGTCTTGATTGCGAAGAATTTCCATAATGGAGTATAATTGAATATCAACCGACAGAGAAAGATGCCCACTATCAGACTGGCCACTGGATTCAGACCCCGCTTGAGACACTGTTCTTTCTGTCTCTTCTTCTTCTTCCGCCGAGGAATTTTTGGATGAATCGTCTGACATCAAGAACACTAAGGTGGAGATGCGAAGTAAAAAAAAGAAATAAAGAGGTGAAGGAGAGACTGTAAATATATAGTAAAGACCTTTGTTTGACTAAGGGAGGTGAGACGGTTACTTAGAGAAGGGTAACTAAAGAGATAATGGGGCACGTCATCAACCAACCGGCGCACGAGCCTGGGAAGTACGTGTTGAAGAGATAGTCGAAGAGAACTATTTTAAGGAAGTATGGGTTGACTATTGGGATATTCAACGGTTATCCCAACAGTCAGGGGCTAATGTTAATACCTAAAAAATGACTACTCATGGATAAGGGGAGTCATTTCTACTAGATGGGCCTGAGTTCATCATTATCTTAGGAATTTAGGAGTTAAGCCCAAATACTTAGGAATATTCCTATGGAAATATGAGGATAAGATACGATTAAGAAGATAAGCTAAGGGTAAGTTTAATAGATGGCACTTTAGTAATAATAAGGGGTTAAAGGGAGACATATATCAGGAAGTGCTAGAAGGAAAGTATATAAAAGGAAAAGGGATAGTACAAAGAAAGGATCCTCTTTTTCTTTCTCTACCCATAGAAGGAAAGGTGTAGTCCTTGTTGTGACTAGGATTAGTCCCCCTTTACATATTTACCCTAAAACATATAAAAAAAAAACTGTTTCAGTCAACACTAAATTTAATACCACCGAAGACTGTACTTTTCTAAATTCCCTAGCAGTTCTAAGATGACCATTTTCCACTAGTGTCCATCCACGTCCAGGCCTGTATTTTAGAGAGCATCATCTGGAGTGATATTCATCTCGCCGATCGGAAGCTAAAAAGTTGTTGTCTCAGGATAGAACCTCTTCCTAAATAAACAAACAGTAACAACATCAAATTGCTTTTGCGCTGAGGATATTCCAGGTCATAACCCCGAAGCTTGTACCAAGGCTGCCACCCTTTCACTCTCTGTAACCAAGGGACAAAAACTCGCGCTCTAGTGTTTGAGTTTCGGGACCTCTATCGTATGATCCTACGGAAATGATATGTGTTTGAAATAAAAAACCATGGTAATTACATTAATAATAATATATAAAGTTTTATATTTAGATTAGATTAGATCATTACCTCTGCCCGACATACCCTTGTAGCTTATGAATGCTGGTAACCAAATAGGACGAATGACCTATCCTTTGGATCACCTTTAAGGTATTCCATTTGCCTTTTCGAGCAAAAAAACAATACCTTCATTCACTTGTTTTGTGTATGAAGAGTTGGCTTCTTCTTTTTTCTTTTTATTTTAACATCAGAGGGACCAACTGGTTGACGAACATTTGTTTTGGCCCTATGTTCTTCTTCAATCTCATTTTCTTGTTATTGAGAAACTACAAGTCGACGTTCAGTTAATTCTTCTCTTGGTTCACTAATAACAAGTGTACCTGGGTTCCTTTTTCCTGCACCCAACTGTTTTTTGTGACAAGGGGTTGCAGTCGCTTTATTTCTTGGTGTTACTTCTTGCGTTCTTCTCTTCTTGTCCTTCCAATTCCTAAAAAAATTAAGAAGGCATGTTCAATGCATATAACAAGAAAAAAATTTCAATAATTGAAAAACAAAATCAAAATAGAAAACTCAGGGTAGCTTACGGCTGGGAAAATCAGTCTACATTGGGAAAATTTCTATTTCGGCTGGAAAATATGGTCCTACGGCTGGATCATATATGCTTATGGTTGGCTTGTCAAAGCATCGACCGAGCCATAAGAAAAGGATTTTTTTTAACGGAAATACAGGGTCACTTACTAGGAAACACTTCCTACAGTTGGGAAATGATATAACCGGCTATATTTAAAAAAAAACAACCTAGACACAAACAAGTTAAAAACGACCTAACCGTAAGAAACTGCGGTTATTCATTTGTTATTGGGAGTTTATAATTTTCCAACCGTAGTTGGAAAAATTACTCATATACGGTTAGGAGTTCATATTTCCCAACTGTATAACTGTATTTACGGTTAGGAACTCAACCTTTCTTAGTCGTAGGCAGTTCTAAAACTGAAATTCTAAACCCTAATTTTTTTTAAATCTAACCTAATTATGCAATCAATTCATAGAAGAATGGTGGATTTTTCGATTCCTAGCTTATATGAGTCATTGGTGGCGAATTATCAGGAATTCCTACCTTATACATCACTTTTATTTTTCTTTTTAGATTACTCTTTGTGTGTCATTATGTTTCCTTACGGAAATAACATGTATGATGCACAAGATCATGCATATTATGGTGGTAATCAATTTAGTTATAATTATCTATCTTTCAATAACTTCCAACCGACCATGGGATACATCAGAATCAATCCTTTGGTTTTGGTCAATACCCTACGGAATCTTTTGGTTATTCTCATACATACCAACAACCTTTTGGTGGGTATGTAGGTCAACAACCACAAAGAAGGTGAGACAGTTATACTTCTAATTGGCTCCACTCGAGTTGTATGCCGGTTTAGATCAATTAAAGGACATACAATAGAGATTAGACCAGATTGATCCAACACTTAATAGAGAGAACATTGCACCGACCAAATTTTACAACAATATACCTTACCCGACTCACGATCGTATTTATAATCATTCACCCATTCAACGGGAAGAGTCGTGGTTTAGTGATCCTATTGTAAGTAATGGTGGTAATCGTGTAAACATAAGAAAACTTTCAAAAAAATTATATCAACTAGAAGATAACGGAGCACAAGAAGAAATTCTCTAAGAAATTAGTAGTACCATACGGATGGAAGTCGAACGACGTTTTGCTAATGTAGAATATGATGTCGATGAAGATTGTGATGAAGAGTTTGATATTGAAGATGATGAAATATTTTAGAATCAGGTTGGATTGAGTAATATCGTGGAAGGCCCAATTGAGCTTACCATGGAATATAATGATGACGTTGATGCCGAGATTTTTGTTGAGACAGAAACTGTAAGACCACAAATATTTTTCTCGGGTCTAATTAAACCCAAGATTTATATGTTTAGTATTCTGCTTATATCCTAAGTCCGATCCATAAATATTTGTGACTCAATCTGAAAAGAAAAATTAAAACAAAATCAAATTGTCTATCTGATACCTAAACACCCACATGTCACTCATTTGTATATGTCAAGGGTAAATTGGTCATTTAACCAGAAACAACAATAAAAATAGGGAGTTCACGTTTTTCTTTGAAGAAACAAAAAACTTCTATTCTCTTTAGAAACACACATGAAACTTTCTTCCTTCCCTTTGATTAGGTGTTGAATTCAGGTTGGTGTTAGAATTCAAAGAATCAAACAAGTAAATCAAATTCATTAGTGGTGTAAAAGGTTCAAAGTATTATAGAGAAAAACAACAATAACTCTTCTTCTTCCTTCAACACACAACAACAAATTGGTGGTGTTTGAAGACTGATTTCATCAAGGATTTTTTGACAAACTCATTACTTCGATTCGTGTCATGGGTAGTTGATAATCACCTTCAATTTTTGTGTTTAGTGGCTCAATTTTGTTAATTATGAATTAGGGTTCTTGGTTGGAAATTGGGGGTTTTGATATAGCTTATAATATTGTTGTGAATTTTTGATTTGAGTATGTATTAATCATCATAAATTGCTATTATATCGATTTGGTTTGCTGGAATTTCTCTTAACCAATTCATTCTTAGAACATCTTGCATGCAACTTTAAACCCTAGAATGCCGGTTTTGGTTTTACTGTTATCTTGAGATCCAATGGTTAGATTGTGCTGAAAGCTTTATATGTGATATTTCGTTTTGTTATGAAAGTACGGTATAAATTTAACAAGAATCAGGTCCCATTTACTCCTGCAAATATTTCATAATATATGGCTGCATTTTGCGAGTCTAAATCCTGAATAGCCAACTGATTTTTACATATATCATTATCTATGTATTGGATAAATCTTAAATTTTAGTATGATGTTTATATATATGTAGGTAATCTAGTTTAAAAATTTAATGTAGTTCTGATAATTTTAGGTACCCCTAAGTGTGGGAGAATCGTTACTAAATTCTGTGTGTTGATACTGAATGCATCCATGTTGAAATGTGAATACCTTTTAAATGAACCGTTAGAATGTGTTCAATTTTGAATATGATGTTGTTATCTAAGTTATATAGATTATCTAAAAATTCCAGGATGATCAGGTGAACTTTGATACCTCAAAGATTTCATAATCCATGACTGCATTCTGCAGATTTTAAATCTGGAACAGCTGACTTATCCTAGTGTTTCTTATTATCCGTATATCAGATGAAGCTGAATTTTTAGTATGTTATTTACTATTCTTTAAGTAACTTGCTGTAAAATTTTAAATAAATCTGATCTCTGTAGTACCCGAAACAGCTGTGTTACAGAGTCTCTAGGTACAAAATTTGGTTAGAACATGGATAGGTTTGATACCTCTAGTTTTGAAGTTAGGTTGAACAGAATTAGTTTATTTTTGGATATGATAAACCCATTTACATGATGATACTACTGTAGAAATTTCAAATCAAGTTGATCTCGGCAACTACCCCTAATAGGCAATGTTCTTCAGATTCGAATGTAGGATTGTAGCCTGAACTGTGCAAATAGAATCTATCATTACTTGATATCTAACCGTCACTTTTAGTTCAAATTTTTATAGCACGTCCCTGATGTAGTTTTGAATGTATATTTCATCATGTTCCTACAATTATAAGACATGTTTTTGACAGGGCGGAAGACTATGTTCCCAGGATATATTCCTGAATTTTCATGTATATGGTTGAAGTCTTGTGTTATGTTTGAATGTGTTGAGAAAATTGAATTTTTTATATAGTTGATATTATATATTGCAGTCTGTAGAGCTAAATTGAATGTGTTGGAGCTTATTATGAGCTTAATTTCTCATTTGATCTGGTTGCATATCACTGTACTTTCTTGAATGCATGACATAATATAGTGATGTATTATTGTGTGAATGCAATTGTCACGCCAAATTTTGTTGGTCTTAGGAGTTGAGTTAATCTTGCTGATTTATTTTGTTAAACAAATTAAGGGGCCTTGTACCTATGGCGCTGTTACTGAGTGCTACTCTAGCTTGCAGTTCGATTTCTAAATCAATTTGTGTTCTTTACTGTTCCTGTATTGCAAATAACCTAACTCGAAGAATATGCTGGCCACTTCTTGGTGTTGGAGAAGTACTTTATGTTCATTCTTTTAAGTGTGTTCTTTTTAATTATCGCGTATGCTCATCTCAATTTGTAATATGTTGGACTATATGTCTTGCATTTGACAAACCGTGTCTGATCTTGTCGTTATGGATAGTGGGTGATTTTTAATTTTCTTTCACAATTGAGATGGTAGTTATGTTCATAGTAAGACCTTTTTCTTAAAGGTGCATACTACTTTCTAAACAGTTAATGATTCTTAACGAGCTTAATGTGTTCACCTAAGTCACTAGTTCGGTTAGATAGCTTGGAAGTCGTTATTGGTTCATAAGTGGTGGTTTTGTATTGTAAGTATAGACTTTGGTTATAACTAATACCCACAAGTGGGGATCCCCATTAGTTTCAGCACAGTCATCTTTATTTCTTTGTCACATTTAAATTAACGTTTTGACATGTTAGTGAAACTGTCACTGCGGTTTAATATTTGATGACCATAAATTATTTATGTTATAATATTGAAATGGTATGTCTACAAAAGTACTATGTAGCTTTAAAATTTGTAGTGACACTTTATCATTTAATCTCGATTCCGCATACAACTGAGAACTAGAATGTATACTCTCTAAAATTGTTATTATTGACGTAAAGGATGATTTATATCAAGTACTCTTGTGTATGATCTATATTGTAGTCTATTATTGACTTTAAGTGGTTGGTACAGGTACAAACATAGATGATGGTATCTTGTTCATAAATGGATAATTGCCAAGGTGATTGTTGGTGATGAGATGTGCTAGGGATAGTTGTTGCTATGCAACTCATACTATCCATATTAACTAACTTACTGCTACATCGAGAGATAGTTACTGCCTTGGGTAAGCAGTTCATACTAACTTAGAGGTTGTTGTTGCTACGAAAAGCAGTTCATACAATTCATACTAGCTAAACCAAAGAATGACGAACTACGGTCGTGCTTGATCCCTTCGAGCAACGGAGAGGGTACGTAGGCAGCCGCTATGCGGTTCAGCACAATTGCTTAAGGTTGTTCATATCGCCGGGAAAGGGTTGGTTGCTGCTTGGCAGTTCATACCATCTATTCGGAGACGATTGCAATCTTAGCAATTTATATCGCTGGTAAGAGGTAGTTGCAGTTAGCCTACTGGCTGTTCATACTACCTTTAGAGATGATTGTAACCTCTTCGAGGGTGTTCATATCATCTAACAAGAAATGAAGGGTGATTGTTGGATACCAATTCATTCACCAAATGGAATTTGGAGACGATTGTTGCCATTTAGAGGCAATTCATATCATCTGAGAAGAATGGTTGTTGTTTATGATGACAGTTCATACCATTTATCTGCAAAGGATTACTAACTCTCTTGAGTAGTTCATATCATTTACAAGAGATGGTCTATTGAGCTTGACCTAGTACTGTGAGTTTTGAGGCCCAACTGGGGCTCCCACCTACGGGTGGCTACCTGGAAAACCGTTAGCTGTAACGGTGGCTGGTATCCGACTACCTTGACATCCGAAACTGGCCATTCCTCAGGACCAACTAGGGATCCCATCCACGGATGGCTACCCGGAAAACCGTTAGCTGTAACGGTGGCTGGTATCCGACTACCCTGACATTGACAACTGGCCATTCCTCACCCATTTAAAAGCAATGCTTGCTAGTTTTTAAAGCAATTTGAATTAAATCGATGAACATTTTCTTGGTAAGATCGAATTGGTTCGAAGAATTTAAAAGTACGGTTTCTCGAGTGGCGTATTGGGAAGTTGGAGTTGGCTTAATGGGCCAAAACCCGACCCATTGGACGCAAAAAATTTCCGGTCCATCACAGTTGGTATCAGAGCAGTTCCGGTTCAAATGGGACTGTGCATTTGGAAACTCACCAATCTTCTAATCGTCCGGTTGATTACAGGTAAGCCTCTTTACTTCTCATTTTATTTTGAACATCGGGACGAAGTTCTTTTAAGGGGTGGATGGTGTGAGACCCCAAACATTTTTCTCGGGTCTAATTAAACCCAAGATTTATATGTTTAGTATTCTGCTTATATCCTAAGATCCGATCCATAAATAGTTGTGACTCAATCTGAAAAAAAATTTTATAACAAAAGCAAATTGTCTATGTGATACCTAAACACCCACATGTCACCCATTTGTATATGTCAAGGGTAAATTGGTCATTCAACAAAAAACAGTAATAAAAATAGGGAGTTCACGTTTTTCTTTGAAGAAACAAAAAAATTCTCTTCTCTTTAGAAACACACATGAAACTTTCTTCCTTCCCTTTGATTAGGTGTTGAATTCAGGTTGGTGTTAGAATTCAAAGAATCAAACAAGTAAATCAAATTCGTTAGTGGTGTAAAAAGGTTCAAAGTATTATAGAGAAAAGCAACAATAACTTTTCTTGTTCCTTCAACACACAACAACAAAATGGTGGTGTTTGAAGACTGATTTCATCAAGGATTTGTTGACAAACTCATTACTTTAATTAGTGTCATGGGTAGTTGATAATCACCTTCAATTTTTGTGTTTAGTAGCTCAATTTTGTTAATTATGAATTAGGGTTCTTGGTTTGAAATTGGGGGTTTTGTTATAGCTTATAATATTATTGTGAATTTTTGATTTAGGTATGTATTAATCATCATAAATTTCTTTTATATCGATTTGGTTTGCTGGAATTTCTCTTAACCAATTCATTCTTAGAACATCTTGCATGCAACTTTAAACCCTAGAATGCTTGTTTTGGTTTTACTGATATCTTGAGATCCAATGGTTAGATTGTGCTGAAATTTTTATATGTGATATTTCATCTTGTTATGAAAGTACGGTATAAATTTCATAAGAATCAGGTCCCATTTAATACTGCAAAGATTTCATAATATATGGCTGCGTTTTGTGAGTCTAAATCCTGAATAGCCAACTGATTTTTACATATCTCATTATCTATGTATTGGATAAAGATTAAAATTTAGTATGATGTTTGTATATATGTAGGTAAACTACTGTAGAAATTTAATGTAGTTCTGATCACTTTAGGTACCCCAAAGTGTAGGAGGATCGTTACTAAATTTTGTATGTTGATACTGAATGCATCCATGTTGAAATGTGAATACCTTTTAAATGAACCGTTAGAATGTGTTGAATTTCGAATATGATGTTGTTACATAAGTTATATAGATTATCTAGGAATTCCAGGATGATCAGGTGATCTTTGATACCTCAAAGATTTCATAATCCATGACTGCATTCTGCAGATTTTGAATCTGGAACAACTGACTTATCCTAGTGTTTCTTATTATCCGTATATCAGATGAAGCTGAATTTTTAGTATGTTATTTAGTATTCTGTAAGTAACTTGCTGTAAAATTTTAAATAAATCTGATCTCTATAGTACCCGAAACAGCTGTGTTACAGAGTCTCTAGGTACAAAATTTGGTTAGAACATGGATAGGTTTGATACCTCTAGTTTTGAAGTTAGGTTGAACAGAATTAGTTTATTTTTGGATATATAAACCCATTTACATGATGATACTACTGTAGAAATTTCAAATCAAGTTGATCTCGGCAACTACCCCTAATAGGCAATGTTCTTCAGATTCGAATGTAGGATTGTAGCCTGAACTGTGCAAATAGAATCTATCATTATTTGATATCTAACCGTCACTTTTAGTTCAAATTTTTATAGCACGTCCCTGATGTAGTTTTGAATGTATATTTCCTCATGTTCCTACAATTATAAGACATGTTTTTGACAGGGCGGAAGACTATGTTCCCAGGACATATTCCTGAATTTTCATGTATATGGTTGAAGTCTTGTGTTATGTTTGAATGTGTTGAGAAAATTGAATTTTTTATATAGTTGATATTATATATTGCAGTCTGTAGAGCTAAATTGAATGTGTTGGAGCTTATTATGAGCTTAATTTCTCATTTGATCTGGTTGCATATCACTGTACTTTCTTGAATGCATGACATAATGTAGTGATGTATTATTGTGTGAATGCAATTGTCACGCCAAATTTTGTTGGTCTTAGGAGTTGAGTTAATCTTGCTGATTTATTTTGTTAAACAAATTAAGGGGCCTTGTACCTATGGCGCTGTTACTGAGTGTTACTCTAGCTTGCAGTTCGATTTCTAAATCAATTTGTGTTCTTTACTGTTCCTGTATTGCAAATAACCTAACTCGAAGAATATGCTGGCCACTTCTTGGTGTTGGAGAAGTATTTTATGTTCATTCTTTTAAGTGTGTTCTCTTAAAGTATTGCGTGTGCTCATCTCAATTTTTAATATGTCTTGTATTTGACAAACAGTGCCTGATCTTGTCGTTATGGATAGTGGGTGATTTTTAATTCGCTTTCACGATTCAGATGGTAGTTATGTTCATAGTCAGACCTTTTGCTTAAAGGTGCATACTACTTTCTAAACAGTTAATGATTCTTAACGAGCTTAATGTGTTCGGTTAGTTTCAGCACAGTTATCTTCATTTCTTTTTTACATTTAAATTAACGTTTTGACATGTTAGTGAAATTGTCACTGTGCTTTAATATTTGATGACCATAACTTATTTATGTTATAATGTTGAAATGGTATGTCTACAGAAGTACTATGTAGTTTTAAAATTTGTAGTGACACTTTATCATTAATCTCGATTCCGCATACAATTGAGAACTAGAATGTACACTCTCTAGCATTGTTATTATTGACGTAATGGATGATTTATATCAAGTACTCTTGTGTATGATCTATATTGTAGTCTATTATTGACTTTAAGTTGCAGGTACAGGTACAAACATAGATGATGGTATCTTGTTCATAAATTGATAGTTGCCAAGGTGATTGTTGGTGATGAGATGTGCTAGGGATAGTTGTTGCTATGCAACTCATACTATCCATATTAACTAACTTACAGCTACATCTAGAGATAGTTACTTCCTTGGGTAAGAAGTTCATACTATCTTAGAGATTGTTGTTGCTACGACAAGCAGTTCATACAATTCATATTAGCTAAACCAAAGAATGACGAACTACGGTCTTGCTTGATCCCTTCGAGCAACGGAGAGGGTACGTAGGCAGCCGCTATGCGGTTCATCACAATTTAGTACTTCTGTATGGGATAACATCTACATACAATTCAGAAGGTTCTTTTTCCTTCCCACTATTCAACGTGTGCAGGATTTCTATCTTCACTCCTGCCTGCACGCATGTGAGAACCATAAAGTGCGTCTTTTGGGTGTCAAATTCATAAAATCCAATTGATGGGGCAGAATTCTTATTCGATCACTTTTGAACCTGGATTCTTACGTATGGTGGTTTCCCCCTAACTCATGGGCTAAGCATGAGAATAATATTCTTTGATACATCTAACTTCTTATTATTAGTGCACATAAACTTTATATCTTCGTAGCTTTTTGGATGCATGTGCTCTGGAATATTTGAATAGTTAGAATTTATGTTTTGTAGGACACCTAGGAGTTTAAACGCTTGTTACACATGCTAAGTGTAACCGTATTCTCAACGAAAGGGAGTTGTTGTATTTTAGTTAAGTTAGTTTAGATTTGTAGTTAGCTCGAGGACTAGCAAAAGGCAAGTGTGGGGAATTTGATAAGTGTATAATTTACATGTTTTGAGTATACTTTTCTTACACTTATTTGCTATATTTTGTGTGAATTACTTTGTATTATTTACTTTTGTATATTATGTCATTTGTAGGTTACATCTCTAAAAGAAGTAAAAATTAAGTGCTTTAAAAGGAGAAACGCCAAAGACCAGGTGGAACGGCAAAAGAACGGAGTCATTCCGACTCCGTATGAGAAAGTTACGAGGGTTTGAAGCAAGTCAATGTTACAAAAGTTGTCGAAGCACATAATTTATAAAGGCACCCGCCTGAATTACTCAGGGTTGTCACCATTTGAATCTTGTTAAGAGCACCATCCGATATTCTAAGGGAACTTCATCTTCTTCACACAAATTCATATCATGCAAATTTAGGGTTCGTTTGTGCAGTTTCGAGATGGTGATCGAGCTTAAGATTATTTTGAGTTTTAAGGGTTGTCTGTTATCATTGATTGAAGAACATATAAGATGGACATTAATGGTGGTGACGCAATTGATAAAAGAAGTTTTTTGTTGATTGGTGATTGATGGAGTAGCAGCAGTGATGTTCGATAGTGCAGGCAGTTAATGGCTTCATGGCAACAGTCGAAGATGGAGTTGTTTCTGATGGAGTTTGAAGCTCGAGGAGCAACAATGGCAGTGATTATGATTGTTGTTGGTAGTAGTATAGTTAATAATCGCAGAGAAGGAGAGTCTCGATAAAGATGAAAAGAGTTGGTTCTGAGTCTGTGATGGAGATTTAGATCTGGGTGGCTGTGGTCGTTGTTGGAAGTAATTGGCAATGAGTTCACGATGGAGTTTGGATAGAGAAGGGCTTCAAAGTGGTCTGCTGTGTGTTAATGGTGATTGGAAGTGATGGAGAAGATCGAGATCGATCTGTGATGATTGAGCTCTCGATTGTGATTGATAACTGTTGGCAGTAATACCAAGAGTATCATGATGGTGATTCACGACAGTTGATCATGATGATGACAGTTGATAGATCGATAGAATGGTTAGTGGTAGAGATAGAGTTTCTCGTTGGTGGTTGGTGTTTCAGAAATTAATGGTAGTTGGCAGTGAGGTGGCTATGGGTTTCAGAGATATTCGGCTAGAAAAATATATGAATGAGAGTTTGAGATATCCAGAAGAAAATAATTTTCTCGGCAGCCAACCCATCGAGATATACTAAAAGAAGAAAGTTAAAAGTCAGGAAAAAAATATTTTCTCAATGGCTAAGCCGTCGAGAAGTTGGGCAAAGAGGAACTGATATTGGGGTGACTTCTTTGAGCCGTGCAACTTCTAGGAATTAATTTGTGATGTAGTAGCTAGAAAACACTGAAAGAGACTATCTCTTTCCTATTCCTATGATAAGTAATATGTGTTGCTTGTCAAGTAAGAGGTTGAAAATTTCCCTTAATGATTCTACAGCTTTAGTCTAACTAAGAAAAGTATGACAAGATACGTTCGAATAGGAGATCACCTCTATGAGTGAGAAGTGGGGTCGCTTCTATGATAACTTTAAAGTTGGGTTAATCTAGAGCACTCATGAAAAACCAAGAACGTTCAAGGCCGAAGTGAACACAACCGAGAATTTGAAAATTATAAGAAAATATAATATATGGGATTTATTGTATCGATTTACATCAATGGTTGACAGTTCAAAGACATCGTATCCATTGATTGGCTAGTAAATCCGGTAAATTTTCACTAGGTTTGGTTCAAAGCCAAAAGTTACATCTTACCGATGAATTATTTTTTTTTTTTGTGATCTTAAAATTTTGGAAGCTTTGTTGAGTCAGTATTTCACTCTGTACCATGCTTAGTACAAATTGAACACCAATTTAGATAGAAACGATAACTCTGGTTTCAATAAGAATGCAGCCTCAAGACTTCATTAATTCCTTCACACCTTCTTCTTACAAGGGAAAATTAATATAAAGTCAACCCTAACTCCTAATCTAACCCAAACAAAGGTGGCAGCAACACAAATTACAAAATAACGAAAATACAAAATAATGGTACGCAATAAAGGAACGGCTAATAATCTGAAGTAGAAAACATAAGTAAAATTGGCTAACAAGGAACTGGGATTGTTAGTCAGACTATGACATTACTCCTCCCTGGTTGACATCCTTGTCCTCAAGGATAAAAATTTAGGGAAATGAGCTTGAATGTTGGAGACATCTTCCCATGTAGCATTTTCTGGTAGAGAATTAGTCCAGTGGATGAGAACTTGTCGCACCTTGCTGCTATTTCTAGTCACAGACCTGCTATACAATTGGGAGAATGGAGTAACCACTACCTGACCTTCATGATCAACAAGAGGAAGAGTAGGAGATGAAACAAGGGACTGACCAATTTTATGTTTCAGCTGGGATACATGGAACACAAGGTGTATCCTAGAAACCCGAGGAAGCTCCAACTTATAAGCCACAACACCCACCTTCTGGAGAACTCGAAATGGACTATAATTATTTGCAGATAGCTTGAAGTTCTTCCTTAGTGCAATAGAGGCCTACCTGTAAGGTTGAAGCTTCAAATACACCCAGTCACCTACCTTAAAGCTTTTGTAAGTTCTCTTCTTATCTTCATAGAGCTTCATTCTCTCTTGATATTTTATAAAATTCTCCTTAAGTATATTTAAAACAGCATCCCTCTATTGCAAATAATGTTCAACAACAGCAACTGGAAAAGCCAAATGGGGAGGGTTGCATCCATATAAGGCCTTAAAAGGAGATACCTTCGGACTAGTGTGGTAGCTGGTATTATACCACCATTCTGATAATGGTAACTAGTAATGCCACCTCTTAGGTTGTTGGCTAGTCATACCCATCAAATAGTTTTCCAAACAAAAATTGACTCTTTCAGTTTGTCGATCTATTTGAAGATGATAAGTTGTGGTCATGTTCAAACTGGTGCCCAAAGCCTTGAACAAATCTTGCCAAAATTGTTGATAAAAACCTTATCTCTGTCAAAGATAATAGAAGCTGAGATCCCATGTAACTTGAAAACATTGTTGAGAAAAACTTTAGAAACTGAGGCAGCTATATAAGGGTGAGAAAGTCCCATGAAATGACTGTACTTTGTGAGTCTGTCCACCACTACAATTATCACATTCTTCATGTCACTTATTGGAAGTCCTTCAATAAAATCCATTGAGATGTGTTGCCATGCTTGTTCAAGGATTGGCGAGGGTTGGAGCAATCCAGCTGGGTAAGAGTGAGACCCTTTGCTTCTTTGGCACACATCACAGCTGCTGAAAAAAAGTAAAAACCTCTTTCTTCATGCCAAGCCAATATAAATAAGTTTTAACTCTGACATAAGTAGCTTGAATACCAGAATGGCCCCCAATAGAAGAATGAATACAGGAGAGAAGTGTAGTTTTAGTGTTCTTTGCAGTACCCACATATAATCTGTTTTTCTATCTCAAAATATCTTCCTTGTAAGTAAAATTATCCACAGAGAGGGGATTAAGTATAGTAGAGGAATGAGTTGTTGAGCCTTTACATCATCTTGGTAATTATCAATCAAGTCTTGAGCCTATAAAGCTTTAGTGACAACAAACACAGAGTAATGAAAAGTGTCATTTGTTCTT